>JAMPIV010019442.1:600000-847753 GCA_024509875.1 Oreohelix idahoensis | reverse complement strand
CGCTGTGAAACCCAACGCCCTAATATCTGGCCTTTGGCTAGGATCATGTGTCTAGACACAGGGACCGGTACAGTGACATTCATGTGTCATTAGGTCCCTTGTGTGAGAACACAGAGAATCACTACAGTGACACAGTTTGTCATTGGGTCTTCTTGTGTTGGGACATGTGGTCTTGACCGAGGCCGGGTTTGGGCGGGTACTAATGCGACCTCATGCGAGGAAAAAATATGCGACCTCAAGCGAGGAAAAAAAAAAAAAATTCACAAATAACGCTGTGAAACCCAACGCCCTAATTAATCTGGCCTTTGGCTGAGATCATGTGTCTAGACACAGGGACCGGTACAGTGACATTCATGTGTCATTAGGTCCCTTGTGTGAGAACACAGAGGATCACTAGGTGACACATTTTGTCACTGGGTCTTCTAGTGTTGGGACATGTGGTCTTGACCAGAGCCGGGTTTTGGGCGGGGACAATGCGACCTCATGCGAGGAAAAATATGCGACTCAAGCGAGGAAAAAAAAAAAAAAAAAAAAAAAGACACATTTTGTCATTGGGTCTTCTTGTGTTGGGACATGTGGTCTTGACCAGAGCCGGGTGTGTGGCGGGGACAATGCGACCTCATGCGAGGAAAAAATATGCGACCTCATGCGAGGAAAAAATATGCGACCTCAAGTGAGGAAAAAAAAAAGGTCCTTTGTGTGAGAACACAGAAGATCACTAGGTGACACATTTTGTCATTGGGTCTTCTTGTGTTGGGACATGTGGTCTTGACCAGAGCCGGGTTTGGGGCGGGGACAATGCGACCTCATGCGAGGAAAAAATATGCGACCTCAAGCGAGAAAAAAAAAAAAATCCAATCGCTTCACAAATAACGCTGTGAAACCCAACGCCCTAATATCTGGCCTTTGGCTGAGATCATGTGTCTAGACACAGGGACCAGTACAGTGACATTCATGTGTCATTAGGTCCTTTGAGTGAGAACACAGAAGATCACTAGGTGACACATTTTGTCATTGGGTCTTCTTGTGTTGGGACATGCGGTCTTGACCAGAGCCGGGTTTGGGGCGGGGACAATGCGACCTCATGCGAGGAAAAAATATGCGACCTCAAGCGAGGAAAAAAAAATTTGGCTAAGATCAAAGTGTCATACTTTTAGGGATCATTTCTAGAGTATGCCGGGTCTTAGCCAGGGCCGGGATCACACACCTTAACACAATAAAGTCATTAGACCTCATTTTGAACCCCAGAAGGGGCATTAAAAAAAAAAAAAGTAGCCGTAGGAGGATTGTTTCCTCTGTCGTGGTCACCGAGCACCAAGTTGACACGTTTCAAGAATGATGTGATATCACACAGTTACTTTACTGTGGATTCCTGCATGTCCAAACAATAACAAACCTGCTCAAGAGATGAGTATTGGGTAGGCACCTGGGAAAGAAGAGGAATTATTTTTAATATAATATTTTAGCTCTTTCATTCACAATTTTTGGGCAGTCATTAAAAACCCATCAATTAACTTGAAGTATATTTTATATAACCAACGGGCTGATCACCCGTTTGCCAGTCACTTCGATTACGGAAACAACAGCAAATGGATTGATTTGCCGTTGCCCTAAAGACGCCAATAGGCGTGATGGGAAACAATGGCAAAGAAAACCTATCTGCTGTTGCCCTAAGACGCCACTAGGCGTAATGGCCACTGACTGCTTTGACGGTCGGTGGCTAAGGACGGAAGAAGAAGAAATTTTATATAATCATGTAAGTACATGTAAGGATCTTTTTACACACACACACACACACACACACACACACACACACACACACACGCACACACGCACACGCGCACACACGCACACACGCACACACACACTCACACACACATACTCACACACACACACATATACACACGCTGCATATTCAAAATTTGTTTTGAACGTTAAAAATACAGGTTACTTACCCCTCCAAACATTGATTCTTCCGTTTGGGTCTCCTTCTGCAGACAATGAATCAAGAGCAACTTAAAGCAAATAACAAATTCATACAATGTAAACAAAACTTAATAGTAAATTAAATTTATCATTAAAAATTACTAGTAAAAAAACATGCATAAGCAAATATTAAAAGTAACAAAAGATGTCAACGAAAATCAAAATTATAGCATTATAATGTAAAATTAAGTCAAATTAATAAAGCTGCCCTAAATGTTAAATTAACAGATATTATGTTAAAGAGAGCTCTAATTAGAAAAAACTATTTTTTAATAATTGGATTTTAATGAAAATTTGTAGCTTTATGCTTCAGTCGCCCCAGCTGTAAATAGGTACCTTACTCTGCACCTGAGTTAGGGAAGATAAACATAGTGTAGAAGAGAATTGGTAACCACATTTAAGGAGCCATGACCTAGTATAGTGAAATCTATGACCTAGTATAGTGAAGTCTATGACCTAGTGTAGTGAAGTCTGTTGCCACCGTTTTGTTGAGTTCTGTTTTTGATCCTTTAAACATTTGATTGAAGAATGGTTTTCATATATTATTATTCTGTGTACCTTCCCTTGATCTTCAATCTGTCATTAATCGAACTATTGCGCTGATCTGATGGTGTTCGCGAATGATGAGCAATATGATCAAGTCAATTGGATTGAAGCAAACAAAGATGCGGTTTCTTTGACTCCACGAAAACAGTACATATTTATTATTACAGACAAGATAGTTGAATTCATTTGCATCAAATAGTTATACGAGTATCAGCTTATTCTGCGCAGTCCATTACAATCTCATACATATTACTTGTTCTGTCGTCAAAAGGTCCGACTGTTTACACGTGAAGTCATATGCCGAGCATCCGGTAGCGAACAGCCGTCGTCTTGGCGAAGATAACGATTATAATAAATCACGAATTTATACTCCCCTTTTATTCCTAATTCAGGAAAACATAATCATTGATAAGAATCCTCCAATCTTATATTCATAACTTAAGATAGCTGACCCCGTAGCCTATCTTCAAAAGGACTTCAGCGCAATTCAACCTATACTGGGAGTAATCCAAAATACGCCCGACTTGGATCAAGTTCGGAGTCTGAAGGGTAAAAATATAACGTTGTCATGTGTTAGCATACCAACGTAACACGTCATCATAAACCTAGACAACTATACAAATTCGCGTTCAATACCGTGAAGCGCGAAACATAATATATATTAATAGCATCTCAACCCCTTAACGCGTAACTTTCAAAATGCTCACTATAGTAGTGCCTATCATCATAAAACACGTCGTAACAAAGTCTATGGCCTAGTATAGTGAAGTCTATGACCTAGTATAGTGAAGTCTATGACCTAGTATAGTGAAGTCTATGACCTAGTATAGTGAAGTCTATGACCTAGTATAGTGAAGTATATGACCTAGTATAGTGAAGTCTATGACCTAGTATAGTGAAGTCTATGATCTAGTATAGTGAAGTCTATGACCTAGTATAGTGAAGTCTCTAACTCTTCATTCCACTACGGCAGTTTCTGCTATAGGACATTACGCTTGACCTCGTCAAGGAGCAGACGGCATTCATCCAATACGTACCAAGTATTCCTGTCACGTGCCAAGTACTCCTGTCACGTGCAGTTTCATGTTTTGTCATGTCTTCCTATATTTTCATTTCTGTCTTCAGTTCTCTATCCCTTGTGGGTTTTTTTTCTTTTTTTTTTTGGCTTCCCTCCATTTCTCTTTCCCTGACAACTCCTGAACAAAGACTGCATGGTAAAGCTATCACAAGTTTTCAACAATGTGTTTGTCCAATCAGTCATCAGAGTTTATTCTCATCTCCTATCTCAGTGGTTATTGTCGCCAGTTCCACATTAATGACGTTGTACCGTTTCAATTCTCGAATGTCACATATTTGTGAAAGTCTGCAACTTACTGTTTGTTGTAGTTTTTTTTCCCCCTACTTGTTTCAGAGTCGTATAATAGAGTCGACTGGTTCGGCGTTTGAGCTGGAAGTTTTGTTGTTGTTGTTGTTGTTGTGTGTAACCGGAACGTTAGGATAGTTTAAGACATCATTAGATTAGTTTAAAAGACCAATAGTTTAATTTCATAAATCATGCTTCAATTGACAACAAATGACACTGACCACTGCGTTCCCTTAACTAATAGACCGTTAGCAACCAACGTAATGACCATTGACGTCATAGCTATCTGAGTAAGAGGCCTAAGAGTAGTGCCTCTTCCAATCAGAATTAAGAGATTTTCCAAACCCTACGAATATATTGTCGAAACAGACAGAAACCAATTCAGTATTGCAAATTACTTCGTAGAGTGATCTTGTGTTAAAGTTAAGCATACTCAAGATTTTCAAGACTGACCAAGAGAGATTATTTCTATTACAGACAAGTCAATTGATATTGACTAAATAGATAGTGATGACCTTTATGGTCAGCTTAGTATTATCTCAACCTTGTATTTCAGCCAGCATTTTTAGTAAATACTCGTACTTATAGGAGTCCCCAGACGATCTAAGAACGACTGATTTCATGAAGAAACCTATGAAACCATGTACTCGTACCATTGATTTCTACTTGGAAGTGACTTTGTCCACTTTGACAAAGAGTTGAAGTTATACAAGAATAAAATCTCATTTTGAAGTTTAAATTGTTCACCTGGACTTTGTTAGTAAATACTAGTGGAATTGGATGACAGAATAACACAACTGGATCTAAAGGATAAATACTTAGGCCTAACATACTACCACTACATACGATATAGGAATAAACCACTGAATCGAACCTGGTTCAAATAGATACATATCAAGGAATCAACATCTCTGGCAGCTAGCCAGTAGCCTTATACCACTTGATCAGAATTAAAGTTAGGCTTTATCCACAAAGCAACCTACCTACGGTTACATGTGTGATGGGTTTGATTTCTTCTGATTTCCTAATATTTATCAATATTGCATTTGTCAATGCAATCACATTGTATCTCCTCGTGAATTTTACATTCTTATTTTGACGTCATTGTCTGTTGCCTCTAACTATTTATATTGCAAAATATATGTATGCTCTTACAAATAATGTGTGTTTAAATAAAGCTATAAATAATTTACTTACGTCTTGAACCATAGCACGCATGCCCTGTGAAAGAAGAAATATTTACAGATAACAGATTTAATAATCATTTAGGTTTTAACAAGGTTTTTTTTTTTTTAATGAATAACTATTTATCAGAAAGTTATCATCACTGTTGTGATGTATTTGAAGTTTGTAAAGGAGGTCACTTGGCAGCTTTTATGTGTTACTTGGCTGTCAGTGACCGTTCTTTTAGGCCACATGTTCCCTTCTTGTTCCAGAGATAATACCCTCAACTGGTACCACCATCTAGTATGGTAAAATAATAGAAACAAATACTCTCTGAGTATTGAGTTTCCCGACACATAGTTATGTGTCCCCTTCTTCCTATTTCACCATCCCGTCTACCTCAGAATCTACTCTCGATGAGAATTAAGCTTAATCCCTCGAGAGAAATCTTTCTTTACATTTAAAATGAATAGTTTTATATTTTCTTTACTTTCAAATGAAAAGGTTAATAGTACAGCTAGAATATGCTTACATTTACCTATATACTGGTTGAAAAATGTTCACAATATAGAGAAATATGTTCCCATTTACATTTACACTGGTTGAAAAGCTTGAAAACTTTCATTATTTTTAAAGTGAATATGTTTACTTAGACATTTACACTGGTTTGTAAATGTAAATATTATAATTAGAATGTACATCATTTCTTTCATCTTTCCATCCCTGCACTGTATGGAACTTGGGATTACCTATGCTTTTAGTTCTCTTTATGAAACTAGCAATAAAGCAGTCACCGGCCCTTGCAGTGGTGGTTCATGAAATCATCATTCTATTTGCTGAGGTTGCCAGCCTCAAATGACTTGGACATCCACTAGCGATTTTCACAAATTAATATTCAAATGGCAAAATATAATATTCACATGGCAATATATATATAATATTCACTTGGCAATATATAATATTCACATGGCGTATAGAATGATGATTTCATGTACCACCACTGCACGGGCTGGTGACTGCTTTTTCTTACAGAGAACTAACAGCACAAGGTAGTCCATTTTTCATCATGTTCCATATGGAGCAGGGAGGGAAAGATGAAAGAAATAATGTACGTTCTAATTATAATAATTATATTTACAAACCAGTGAAAATGTCTATGTAAACCCATTAACTTTAAAAATAATGAAAGTTTTTAAGTTTTTCAACCATTGTAGACGTAAATGAAAACACAATCAACCTACATTGTGAACATTTTTAAACCAGTGTAAATGTAACTGAAAACATATTCAATCTTTATTGTGAAAATGTTTCAGTCAGTGAAGATGTAAATGTAAACAGATTCTATCTGTACTATTAACCTTTTCATTTAAATGTAAAGTCAATATTAAAAACTATTCACTTTAAATGTAAAGAAAGTTTTCTGTCGAGTGATTAATCTTAATTCTCATCGAGGGTAAAATCTGAGGTAGATGGGATGGTAGAATTGGAGGAGACACATAACTATGTGTCGGGAAATGCAATACTCAGGAGAGCATTTTGTGTCTATTCTTTTACCATAGTTGTTGGTGGTACCGGATGAGGGTACTATCTCTGGAACAAGAAGGGAAAAGTAGCCTGAGCTTTAAGACGAGGGACAAACTTCGTAGACACGCCCTGACATCATCAGCAAACGCCAGCTCTGAAATACAGACCTGTCTCATCTTCCAGTACCCCATTGAATACTTTCTTGTTCTCTCCTTACATGCCTTGATGACATCGTCCATGAGGAGTATGAAAAGATAAGGTGACAGGATATCACCTTGTCTTACACCAGTGATGGTCCTGAACTCTTTTGACTTATGGTTTGCTGTCCTCACATAATTTCTGCAAGACTTGTAGAAGCTCTGTATAGCATGAATCAGAGGTGCTGGAATGTTCTTCCTTGCCAAACAGTCCCAAAGTTTGCTCCAGGGAACCCTGTCAAACGCCTTTTCCAGATCTATGAAACAAAGATGGATCTCGACCTCATCCAATTGTGGCTCAACTAGGCGTTGGAGTCTCTGCTCTATGATTCTGGAGTAGATTTTACAAGGGACACTGAGAAGGGATATGCCTCTATGGTTTCCACATTGTCGATTGTCACCATTTTTTAAAATTGGTGTTATGATGGTAATCTCCCAATCCTTTGGTATGGTCTTGTTGCACCACGCTGCCTGTAGGACCTTTAAGAGTAATAGGTCGCCTGATCCTCCCATCTTAACCATTTCTGGTGTTATACCATCATGCCCTGCTGCTTTGCCCATCTTGATTTTCTCCAGTGCTGCCTTCAGTTCTTCCATCTTTATGTCGTCTTCATCACCATTGGTTATCATTTCTGATGCTTGACCTTGCTCACCATCAAGGAGTTCTGAGAAATATTCTTTCCATCTTTCCATTACTTCCTTCGGGGCAGTAAGCAATTTGCCTTGCTTGTCCTTTATAAATTTGAGAGGGCATTGTTTTTCCTTCCTCGTGTTCTTTAGGGTCTTATAGAATAATCTCTGGTTTTCTTGCGCATCTGTTTCTAGCTTTTCTCCAAATTCTTCCCAGGACTTCTGTTTTGCTGCTAGCACATTGTTCTTTGCTTCTGTTCTGAGTATCACATATTCTCTATATTTCTCTATTTGTCCTGCTGTGTTTTTAGCTCCTAAGTATTGTTTCCATGCCATTTTCTTCTCTCTTATTTTCTCTTTGACTTCTTCTGTCCAACAAGGTGTCCTCTTTCTCTTGTTCCCAAGTCGGACTTCACCACATGCTTATGCAGCAGCTGTCTTTATGATGTCCTTGAATTTAAGCCAGAGGGTTTCCAAGTCATCAGGTTGTTCTTCTGTGTTTCTCACCGCTGCAGCAATAAGCCCCTGATATCTGGTCTTAATTTCTGGCTCTCTCAGCTTGTAGGTCTTAATGCTCATTTCTCCAGTTTGTTTACTTGGTTTCTTGCGTGATGTTGGGCAGTTCCTAGGCTGAGCAACGCTTTCAGTTGTTCTTTTGATTGTATGTAGGTAGTGATCACTTCCAATCTCTGGCCCCCTCCAGACTCTAGCATCCTGGACATATTTGAATGAGCTCCTCCTAACAATGGCATAGCCGATCACTGACATCTCATTCTTTGTTGGTTCACATCTAGTGTATGCATGTATGCACTTATGGGGGAACTTTGTGTTTGTAATGATCAGATTCTGCTCACTGCATAATCTAAGGTGTCGCTTTCCATTGTCATTGAGAGTATCTTCTCCATATCTTCCGATAACTCCACCCCAACTAGTATGGTCATTTCCAACTCTGGCATTGAAATCTCCGAGCACGATAATTTTATCAAGGCAGTCATCCACTGTCCTTTGAAGCAGCTCAAAGAATTCCTCCTTGACCTCTGCTCTCTCATCCTTATTTGGCCCATACACTATGACCAGGTTGACTATGGTTTCTCCTTCTTTTAGTTTTACAACCATAATGCGCTCCGAGACAAAGTTCCATCCCTTGATACTATCTTTTTGGTTTTTGCAACCCACGCCCCCTTTAGCTCTTTCAGATGTGGGTACACCACTGAAGAGCAGCATGTTGCCATCTAGATCCATGACTCCTTGTCCCTTTTTCTTTGTTTCCGTTATAGCCAGGATTTCTAATTTTGCTTTCCTCATCTCTTCCACCAGCTCCTCTTTTTTCCCATTTATATTTCTTGTGTTCCAAGTTCCATAAGTCATTGTCCGTTGTCCGCTCCAGTTCGTCGCCTTTAGAATCAGTCCGGTTTTCTCTCTTGTAGTTTGTGTAATCATGTTTTAAAGCAAACAGGTGATTGGCCTGTTGTGCCTTTGCATGGTGGAGAGGCTGCCTCCTTACGGCCTCCATGCGGGCCGCCCTCCTCCTTTTTTTTTTTTGGTTATAGAGCATCCCTCGGAGATTAAAATGGCTATATGATGTCCAGCAACGAGTAAAACTCATTGACTTTTTCTATTCCAGTGAAAGATCAATTATTCAAACTCAGAGAAAATATCGTCAACATTTTAATGTCAGAGTAGCTCCTAGCGATAACATGATTCGGAACCTAATCGCCCGGTTACATCAACAAACAAAACTGCAGATTTTGGGGTACTGAGAATCCCAGGGAATTAAATCAGCATCAATTGCATCCCCAAAAATGCACTGTTTGGTGCGGTGTTATGGCTGAAAGAGTTATCGGCCCCTATTTCTTTGAAAATGAGGAAGGTCAGTCAGAAAGAATCAACGGGGCCCTGTATAGGACAATGCTTGAAAATTTTTTATGCCAAGCGGTCGAAGATAATTTATAATCGGGAGGTATGGTTCCAACAGAATGGAGCTACTGCGCACACTGCCAGGATGGACCTCCTGCAAGAAATTTTCGATGAACGAATAATTTCAAAAAATGCTGAATTTGTTTGGCCTCCGCGTTCACCTGATTTGACGGCACCAGACTTCTTTTTGTGGGGCTACTTGAAAGAACGGGTTTATGTAAATAAACCTCGAACAATTCAAGAACTTAAGGAGAACATTCGAGCCGAAATCCGACGTTTAGGACCTGAAACCTTGCGTTCGGTCATGGAAAATGCTGTGGAAAGAGCCTGTATCTTGTGAGCAGGAAAATGGTGGTCATTTGAAGGATGTTGTTTTTCACACATAATACTGAAAAAAATCCATGAACTATATTTCCAAATAAAATTATAAAAAATAAAAAAAACATGTGTTTGTAAAAATTATTTTTGTTTTATATCATTCAGTCTTTCAGTGGCCACCCTATATATATATATATATATATATAATATAATATTATATATATATTTTAATTGCTATTATACTATATATAATATATATATATTTATATATATATATATATATTATATTGCTTGCTCATAACGTTTGCTTTCATACTTCTAATAACTAAATAGACAATTATTATTTAGTTTTAAAATAACATGTAACAAATTTAATAGTCCATTAATTTTAACGTTAAAATAGCGATGAAATGATGATGAATTATAGATAAAAATGTCCTCGTTGAAACTTCATAGGGGAGTTTTAAAAAGTCCTATTGTGCTGCTGCCTATTAATCAGCACCTAGCTTTACGTGAGTCCTGCAGCAGTCGTGGTAGTCACTTCTTTTTGGTGCTGAGTGCACTTCTGCACACACGAGTGGCGTAGGAACTTCAGTCTGTCAGCTTAGTAGCCCGAATTGTCTGATCACTTGTAACCACGAACTTTAGACAAAAATAGAGAAACAAATGCCTCTGCAAAGTACATTTGTTTGCAGCAGCCCATCAGGCGCACTGTCACGCTGTCCACCCACCAGTGTTAATCTCTCAGAAGAATTAATTTCTCTGAGTACTAGTCGTAGCTCAGGGAAGATGATAAACATTCACCAATATTCTTCTATGTATTAACTAGAAAAATGTGTCTGGACAGCGCGAAAACCAATGATTTGTCTGAATTACAATTTTTTAAAAGTACATATATCTCACAAAATGATATGATACACTTGAGGCACATGTGATGTGATTCATCACTCATCAATGCTCCAGTCAGAATCTGGCGTCACCTCTGCTGTTGAGTTTCCACACAACTAGCAAGAAACAATCACCAGCGCTTGATGTAGTGGTTTATGAATATGCTATTTTCATATGTTGAGGTTGCCAGCCTCATATATAACCACTAAGCAAGAAACATGTTAAATTCACATTTGTAAAATAAATGTTTCACTTACCCCAAAATGTTGGGTTATACACAATATCCTTTCACAGTTTAGAATGGACACGAGCGATTTTGATTTTATGCTCTCGAATCACTTGGCCTTGGGAAATTCCTCTTATGAATGGTGACCCGATTCCTTGGGTTTCAAGATTTTGTATTTAAAATGCTGGTCCGTTAAGTTTACAGACTTTGTATATAAAATGCGTGTTTACTTTTAAATGTCAAAGTTTCCCACATACTCGGTCTGTCACTTATAATTTTGGAATTCTAAGTCCAATGTCTCACTGGCTACTGGGAGTTGCTCATCTGACGATGCGTGGCCAAAACCCAAGAGTATCTAATATGGGTCTTCAAAGGTGTCTATCCTCGCAAAAGATTACTCCTGGTAGAGCTGCAGATAGGACAATGGTGCTTCCATCTCAAGGGATTGTTCATATTCATAAGATATTTCAGAAGTCAAGAACAATGCTGCATTTGGGCAGGGCAATTGTTAACTTATATCTGTCTGCCACCTTTATGAAGAATTAAGCATTATTAATTTTAGCTCGTCTACGCCCCACCTCTAATTTACTCGGTGGAATTCTTATTGTTCTGGAAAACTCTGATAACTCTGTTTAGAGTGCATTTAGCAAATTGACTGAGACAAACATGCAATACATTCAAAATGATTACATCGACGTTAAATGTTTATGTTACCAAAATAACAGATTTAATATGCACTTCGATTTTAAACAGTTTAAAAAATGAAAAATTATTTATGAAAAAGTTTATCATCTCTGTAGGGATGGGATAGAAATGTGTAAAAGAGGTCACTTGGTAGCTTTTTTTTTGGGTTACTTAGCTGTCAGTGACGGTTCTGCTCCGTCTGATTATTGGGTTCTTGGTAGACTTAATCACTGTTCTCGCTCGCCGCTGGTCAAGGATGTAGGGTGCAGCACGTTCTTAGAAGTGTCAGGGAGTGTCTACGAAGTTTGTCCCTCGTCTTAAAGCTCAGGCCACTTTTCCCTTCTTGTTCCAGAGATAGTACCCTCATCCGGTACCACCAACAACTATGGTAAAAGAATAGACACAAAACGCTCTCCTGAGTATTGCATTTCCCGACACATAGTTATGTGTCTCCTCCAATTCTACCATCCCATCTACTTCAGATTTTACCCTCGATGAGAATTAAGATTAATCACTCGACAGAAAACTTTCTTTACATTTAAAGTAAATAGTTTTTAATATTGACTTTACATTTAAATGAAAAGGTTAATAGTAACCCCCCCCCCCTCCCCCGATACCATATAACATTGGCCAGGATTAAATATTGTTTCGTGAATAACTATTTTATATTTATTTTTTTTCTTGTTCTCCCTAGACACCATATAATATTAGCCAGCATTAAAAAATTGTGTTGTTCTCGCTGTTCTACAGTTATAGTTTTTGTCTTGGCACATGCTGGAAAGCATTTCAGAGCTTCCAACGTCCTTCACCTTGGCCTAGATATACAGGATGATAGGAAAGTCACTTGCTATTTTTAAATGTTTATGTATGTCATTACTTGTGTCTATTGAGCCGTGGTAGCACAGTGGTTAATGCACTGGCTTGCTAGCTCGGTGGTCCATGGTTCGATCCACAGCTGAGGTGGGATTTTTTTAGACCGCAAACGGCTCCGGGGTCGACCCAGCCTCATGAATTGGGGTACCAGAGCAACTCTGGGAAGGTTAAGGCGGCCGGCATGATGCTCACCACATCACCCCTAGTGTGCCGATGGTCAAGAAAATATGGGCCTAACACCATATTCCCAATATGCCTCAATGGGCGTGTAACGGGATCCTTGTGTCTATTGGATATACATGAAACAGGTGTCTAAACAAGGAACATAAGTTTCAGTTTGTCATTTGTTATGTCCAGAAAACAAATAAAATCTAAAATTGCCAATAAACTGACAAAAGACAACGAAAATAGCATACATGCCACATGCTATGGTTTACCCATAATATGTACAAGGTGTTTGCGTTTTCAGATGTGTACACCCTGTACATAATTTCTGTACAGGTTTTCTAACCCATTACCCTTATTACTGTGTCTCAGAGTTCTTTTACAAAGGTCCTATTGAACACAGGATGTCCCAGTCTGTTAGTGACAATTAAGCACAGAAATAGACTAAATGATGACACCATCACATTATTTTTACAGTGTAAAATAAACTCAGATATTTATTGTTTGGGTTTTAAAATAAGTGAAGACCTGCTTTAAAAGGCAAAGTCCCCGTGTCTCATTTATAATGCAGTCCAGTGTAATTGAAAATATTTTTACACGAATTAACTATTTTGATGTTTTTTTCAGTCTTTGTACAGGTTTTGCGGGTATATGTACAGGGTTTTGGATTATTTGTACAGGTTTTTTATCTCCGAGGTTGTGGGCATGTATGAAATAGCCAACATACTGACAAAAGACAGCAAAAACTGTCAACAAAACTGACAAAAGACAACGAAAACTGCCAACAAACTGCCAAAAGACATAAAAAAAATGGCCAACAAACTGACAAAAGACAACAAACTGACAAAATACATACAACAAAATGGCTAGCTGTTATGTGGAGATGTGTTTACAACATCTACAACACATTGTTATGTAATGATGTGTTGAGCAAACTTGATCTTATGCTGAACTGTAAAGTTAATATCGCACCACTTTTTATGTAACAAAATGGCAGTAAATTCTCTTTATTTTGATGCGTGTTTCATATAAATGAGTTGGATATATGAGTCGTATAAATATGACAAGAAAAAACAATTTAAAAATAGGACTTTTTTTTAAAAATTATCCCATTCAACCCTTGATGGGTTATAATTAGGACATAGGGTGTAATAAATTCAAGAAAATAAAGTCAGATTTCCAATACCCAAATATAGTACCTTCTTCCCTCCTCTACTCAGTCCAAATAGAGTAAATCAAAACTTAATTTGTGTGAATGTTTTTGTTTGTGACCTCCCCTTTCCAAAAAACAAACAGACAATAAAAATAAAAAGCAAACAAATAAAAAAACAAACAAACAAAAAATAAAATGAAGTCCCTCATAACTGCCCTGCTGTTAAATAGGACGTGAATTTTCAGTTAACCAGTAATTTGTAAAAGTTTGAATATTGTGCTACAAGTTTTCAGTCCAAAAAATAGTATTTTCCCAGAAATGTGACCATTGTAAATGGATGCTGTTTATTGTTTAAAGATCAGCATGTGATAAATCGTTGTGAGGAAGAAAACACAAATCATCTTATGATTTAAAAAATAAATATCTAAGATGGTACAGGGAAACATAAAATATAAAACCTTTGTGACTGGCTGGTATTGAGAGAACAAGAGTGGTCTGAGTCATTTCCTTGTTTCATTAAATAGAAAACATCCCATATCCCAGTTTGCTCTAACCTCAAGTTGACTGACAATGTATACACCATGAGGCTAAATCTGTCAGTATTTTTAGAGTTTAACAAAGTGAATGGTATCTTTGAGGGAGCCAAAGGACTTTTGTTTATCTGCCGAGTAACATTTAACAAAGGGAATGGTATCTCAGAAATAGCCAAATGTGTCTTTTGTTTATCTGCCGAGTCACATTTAACAAAGGGAATGGTATCTCAGAAATAGCCAAATGTGTCTTTTGTTTATCTGCCGAGTAACATTTAACAAAGGGAATGGTATCTCAGAAATAGCCAAATGTGTCTTTTGTTTATCTGCCGAGTAACATTTAACAAAGGGAATGGTATCTCAGAAATAGCCAAATGTGTCTTTTGTTTATCTGCCGAGTAACATTTAACAAAGGGAATGGTATCTCAGAAATAGCCAAATGTGTCTTTTGTTCATCTGCTGAGTAACATTTAACAAAGGAAATGGTATCTCAGAAATAGCCAAATGTGTCTTTTGTTCATCTGCTAGGGCAACCAGGACCTCTGTGGCAGAGCTGAAGAGGATGGCCTAACATAGAAATGATGGCTAGCTACCCTTATAGTTCTACATTTAGCTGGGAAAGAAAAAAAAAACACTGATGATGTATTTATTTATAAAATTTACCAAGACAAAAATCGTCTTTAAAAGAATGGGGTTTTGGTAATTAAAAGTATAAAACAGTGTTGACTTGGTCAGATTAAATCAGACGGCTTACTGATCTGATCACATGTTGAAATATTAAAGTCAGGTGTTTTGTTTTTCAGGTCGGCTCAGTGTTTATTACTTTGCTGTTAAAACCTGAGGAAGTAGACAAAGTAGCTGAGGAACTAGGAAAACACTACAAATTCTATGAAGACATCTTGGCCAAGAGAGGGGGCCCATTCTTTGGAGGTAAATATTTAAGTGAGATAACGTGTCTAGTTTTCTTCAAATTTTTGATATTCATGTATGTATGATAACTCTAGCTACATTGTCAAACACGTGGACTTTTTATGTATGATAACTCCAGCTACATTGTCAAACACCTGGACTCTTTATGTATGATAATTCTAGCTACATTGTCAAACACCTGGACTCTTTATGTATGATAACTCTAGCTACATTGTCAAACACCTGGACTCTTTATGTATGATAACTCTAGCTACATTGTCAAACACCTGGACTCTTTATGTATGATAACTCTAGCTACATTGTCAAACACCTGGACTCTTTATGTATGATAACTCTAGCTACATTGTCAGATACGTGGATTCTTGGTCATTGTGTCCAAGCAAAAATATCTCTTGAATGTTTGGTGTCAACAACTAACTCTCCTGTATATGAAATCATCATCAGCAATGCCCTTAGCTCCTCAAAGAGCATAGCCCGTGGACAAACATAGAGCATAGCCCGTGGACAAACAAAGAGCACAGCCCTTGGACAAACAAAGAACATAGCTCTTGGACAAACAAAGAGCATAGCCCTTGGACAAACAAAGAGCATAGCCCTTGGACAAACATAGAGCATAGCCCGTGGACAAACATAGAGCAGAGCCCTTGGACAAACAAAGAGCACAGCCCTTGGACAAACAAAGAGCATAGCCCTTGGACAAACAAAGAGCATAGTCCGTGGACAAACATAGAGCATAGCCCTTGGACAAACAAAAGAGCATAGCCCTTGGGACAAACATAGAGCATAGCCCTTGGACAAAACATAGAGCATAGTCTGTGGACAAACATGAGCATAGCCCGTGGACAAACATAAGCATAGCCCTTGACAAACATAGAGCATAGTCTGTGGACAAACATAGAGCATAGCCCTTGGACAAACATAGAGCATAGTCCGTTGACAAACACAAGGAGGCAAACAGCCCTTGGACAAACAAAAGAGCATAGCCCTTGGACAAACAAAGAGCATAGCCCTTGGGGCAAACATAGAGCATAGCCCGTGGACAAACATAGAGCACACCCCTTGGACAAACAAAGAGCATAGCCAGTGGACAAACATAGAACATAACCCTTGGACAAACAAAGAGCACAGCCCTTGGACAAAACAAAGAGCATAGCCCTTGGACAAACAAAGAGCATAGCCCGTGGACAAACATAGAGCATAGCCCGTGGACAAACATAGAGCATAGCCCTTGGACAAACAAAGAGCATAGTCCGTGGACAAACATAGAGCATAGCTATTGGACAAACAAAGAGCATAGCCCGTGGACAAACATAGAGCATAGCCCGTGGACAAACAAAGAGCATAGCCCTTGGACAAACAGAGAGCATAGCCCGTGGACAAACAAAGATCACAGCCCAAGGACCTAACAAAGAGCATAGCCCGTGGACAAACATAGAGCATTGCCCATGGACAAACAAAGAGCATAGCCCGTGGACAACAAGATCATAGCCCGGTGACAAACATAGAGCATAGCCCGTGGACAAACATAGAGCATAAGCCCGTGGACAAACAAAGAGCATAGCCCTTGTACAAACCGAGAGCATAGCCCGTGGACAAAAAGAGCATAGCCCGTGGACAAACAAAGAGCATAGCCCGTGGACAAACATAGAGCATAGCCCATGGACAAACATAGAGCATAGCCCGTGGACAAACAAAGAGCATAGCCCTTGGACAAACAAAGAGCATAGACCGTGGACAAACAAAGAGCATAGACCGTGGACAAACATAGAGCATAGACCTTGGACAAACAAAGAGCATAGCCCTGGACAAACAAAGAGCATAGCCCTTGGGCAAACATAGAGCATAGCCCGTGGACAAACATAGAGCACACCCCTTGGACAAACAAAGAGCATAGCCAGTGGACAAACATAGAACATAACCCTTGGACAAACAAAGAGCACAGCCCTTGGACAAACAAAGAGCATAGCCCTTGGACAAACAAAGAGCATAGTCCCCCGTGGACAAACATAGACCATAGTCCGTGGACAAACATAGAGCATAGCCCTTGGACAAACAAAGAGCATAGTCCGTGGACAAACATAAAGCATAGCCCGTGGACAAACATAGAGCATAGCCCGTGGACAAACATAGAGCATAGTCCGTGGACAAACAAAGAGCATAGCCCTTGGACAAACAGAGAGCATATCCCGTGGACAAACAAAGAGCACAGCCCTAGGACAAACAAAGAGCATAGCCCGTGGACAAACATAGAGCATAGCCCATGGACAAACAAAGAGCATAGCCCGTGGACAAACAGAGATCATAGCCCGTGGACAAACATAGAGCATAGCCCGTGGACAAACATTAGAGCATAGCCCACAGTGGACAAACAAAGAGCATAGCCCTTGGACAAACAGAGAGCATATCCCGTGGACAAACAGAGCATAGCCCGTGGACAAACAAAGAGCATAGCCCGTGGACAAACATAGAGCATAGCCCATGGACAAAACATAGAGCATAGCCCTGGACAAACAAAGAGCATATGCCCGTGGACAAACACAGAGCATAGCCCCTGGACAAACAAGAGCATAGCCCGTGGACAAACAAAGAGCATAGCCCGTGACAAAACAGCATAGCCCGTGGACAAACATAGAGCATAGCCCGTGGACAAACAAAGAGCATAGCCCTTGGACAAACAAAAGAGCATAGCCCTTGGCCAAACAAAGAGCATAGCCCTTGGACAAGCAAAGAGCATAGTCCGTGGACAAACAGAGAAGCATAGCCCTTGGACAAACAAAGAGCAATAGCCCCTGTGGGACAAACTAGCATCGGTAGCACCGTGGACAAACATAGAGCATAGCCCTTGGACAAACATAGAGCATATCCCGTGGACAAACATAGAGCATAGCCCTTGGATAAACAAAGAGCATTGCCCATGGACAAACATAGAGCATAGCCCGTGGACAAACATAGAGCATAGCCCTTGGACAAACAAAGAGCATAGCCCGTGGACAAACACAGAGCATAGCCCGTGGACAAACATAGAGCATAGCCCGTGGACAAACATAGAGCATAGCCCTTGGACAAACATAGAGGCATAGCCTTGGACAAACATAAAGCATAGCTCGTGGACAAACATAGAGCATAGCATTTGGACAAACATAAAGCATAGCCCTGGACAAACTCATTTCCCGTCAAACTCTGTGTGTCATCTATTTTTAGTCTTCCTTATCCCTTCCATTTGTGTCTCCAATTGTCTTCTCATAATTGGTATCTCTCTCTACCACTGACCCTGGAGATTTCAGAACAAGGACGGCCTTGTTGTAATGATATCACAGGATTCCTCAGTAATTCCAGTTTCTTGTCACTAGTTCCACATTAGGGATCTTGATGTACATGAAATAATGTGCCAATAATATTACCATAACTACTGTCTATCTAAATTGGGCAGGTTTCGTAAAATATGTTGCCATTTTAAACTTGTTGGGAAACGATGGGCGGGTGCTGGGGCATGATTATTTGAAGACAGTTCACTACATGGTTTCCCTCTCGATGCCAACTACACCAAGTATTCACTACATGCCCCCCCCCTTTCTCGATGCCAACTACACCAAGTATTCACTACATGGCCCCCCCCTCCCCCTTCGATGCCAACTACACCAAGTATCTCTTCTGATGCCCAGGGATGTGAGTTTTATTTCTTTGTCCCTGCGTTATTTGGGGCAGTGTTTCCAGGGCTTGGTTGCAGACCCAGAGGGCTACACCAACTCAGAAAGCTTAACATTGATATAATATACCAGGCCTGCTAATTGACGAAGTGGTGTAACGCTACAGGTTGGAGGGTCCTCTACCCTAGAGATGAGGTTGCCAGCCATGTGCCCAACTTCCTGCTAGTTGCCTTGTGGGACATGCCTCAGGGTGTAGTAGTCCTATTATTTCTTCACCTCATCAGAGGAGTGAAGTGTTAGAGACTTCATCAGAGACCAGCGGGAGCTACAAGGTAGTCCCATAGCAGACATTGCCGTAGTGGAGTGAAGTGTTAGAGACTTCACCAGAGAAGTGAAGTGTTAGAGACTTCATCAGAGAAGTGAAGTGTTAGAGACTTCATCAGAGAAGTGAAGTGTTAGAGACTTCATCAGAGAAGTGAAGTGTTAGAGACTTCACCAGAGGAGTGAAGTGTTAGAGACTTCATCAGAGAAGTGAAGTGTTAGAGACTTCATCAGAGAAGTGAAGTGTTAGAGACTTCATCAGAGAAGTGAAGTGTTAGAGACTTCATCAGAGGAGTGAAGTGTTAGAGACTTCACCAGAGACCAGCGGGAGCTACAAGGTAGTCCCATAGCAGACATTGCCGTAGTGGAGTGAAGTGTTAGAGACTTCACCAGAGAAGTGAAGTGTTAGAGACTTCATCAGAGAAGTGAAGTGTTAGAGACTTCACCAGAGAAGTGAAGTGTTAGAGACTTCACAAGAGAAGTGAAGTGTTAGAGACTTCACCAGAGAAGTGAAGTGTTAGAGACTTCACCAGAGAAGTGAAGTGTTAGAGACTTCACCAGAGAAGTGAAGTGTTAGAGACTTCACCAGAGAAGTGAAGTGTTTAGAGACTTCATCAGAGAAGTGAAGTGTTAGAGACTTCACCAGAGAAGTGAAGTGTTAGAGACATCACCAGAGAAGTGAAGTGTTAGAGACTTCACCAGAGAAGTGAAGTGTTAGAGACTTCACCAGAGAAGTGAAGTGTTAGAGACTTCATCAGAGAAGTGAAGTGTTAGAGACTTCACCAGAGAAGTGAAGTGTTAGAGACTTCACCAGAGAAGTGAAGTGTTAGAGACTTCACCAGAGAAGTGAAGTGTTAGAGACTTCACCAGAGAAGTGAAGTGTTAGAGATTTCACCAGAGAAGTGAAGTGTTAGAGACTTCACCAGAGAAGTGAAGTGTTAGAGACTTCACCAGAGAAGTGAAGTGTTAGAGAATTCACCAGAGAAGTGGACGTGTTAGAGACTTCACCAGAGAAGTGAAGTGTTAGAGACTTCACAAGAGAAGTGAAGTGTTAGAGACTTCACCAGAGAAGTGAAGTGTTAGAGACTTCACCAGAGAAGTGAAGTGTTAGAGACTTCACCAGAGAAGTGAAGTGTTAGAGACTTCACCAGAGAAGTGAAGTGTTAGAGACTTCACAAGAGAAGTGAAGTGTTTAGAGACTTCACCAGAGAAGTGAAGTGTTAGAGACTTCACCAGAGAAGTGAAGTGTTAGAGACTTCACCAGAGAAGTGAAGTGTTAGAGACTTCACCAGAGAAGTGAAGTGTTAGAGACTTCACCAGAGAAGTGAAGTGTTAGAGACTTCACCAGAGAAGTGAAGTGTTAGAGACCACCAGATTTGGCCCAGTTTTAAAAAAATGAAGTTGAGTGACCAGTTCCCTTCATTTCCGCCTTTGCCTTCCCTAACTTAAGAGCAGCCAGGTACCCCTTTACAGGTAGACTAGAGTGTGACGATACCAGGTTTTGATCGTGAGACAGTAACTATCCACGAGAGAATAACGCTGGGAACTACATGGGAAATAGGAAAGAATATAAAATAAAGGCTAGGAGAAACTAACATGGTAGGATCTGATACTGAAATGGCAGAGAATAAAACTTCTACATACTACCAAGCATTCATAAAGGACAACTTAGAAGAGTCATGCTTATGACTGGTATCCTCATGATGACTTATGACTGGTATCCTCATCATGACTTATGACTGGTATCCTCATCATGACAAAGAAGTTGCTACATAAACCACCATTATAAAAGTGCATCAAGTGTTTTCATGTAAACTTCCTACAAGCAGCCAACTACACAGTCATGGTCCTTGCTCTTTCACTTAAAAGGGGCAAGAAGAAAATATGCTTAGACAGGTACTGTCTGTGCCTTACATCCAGAGATGTACAAACATCCACCGATGTACAAACATCCAAAGATGAGCAAGCATATAAACATGTACAAACATCCAAAGATGAACAAACATCCAAAGAAGAACAAGGATCTAAAGATGAACAAACATCCAAAGATGAACAAACATCCAAAGATGAACAAGGATCTAAAAATGTATAAACATCCAAAGATGAACAAGAATCTATAAATGTACAAACATCCAAAGATGTACAAACATCCAAAGATGAACAAGGATCTAAAATTGTATAAACATCCAAAGATGAACAAGAATCTATAAATGTACAAACATCCAAAGATGAACAAGCATCTAAAGATGAACAAGCATCTAAAGACGAACAAACATCCAAAGATGAACAAGCATCTAAAGATGAACAAACATCCAAAGATGAACAAGCATCTAAAGACGAACAAACATCCAAAGATGAACAAGCATCTAAAGACGAACAAACATCCAAAGATGAAAAAGCATCTAAAGACGAACAAACATCCAAAGATGAACAAGCATCTAAAGATGAACAAACATCCAAAGATGAACAAGCATCTAAAGACGAACAAACATCCAAAGATGAACAAGCGTCTAAAGACGAACAAACATCCAAAGATGAACAAGAATCTATAAATGTACAAACATCCAAAGATGAACAAGCGTCTAAAGACGAACAAACATCCAAAGATGAACAAGAATCTATAAATGTACAAACATCCAAAGATGAACAAGCATCTAAAGACGAACAAATATCCAAAAGAGCCAAAAGGTAGAGATGTAACGATACATATTTATGTCAGAGGCAAACACTACCATTTACACCCCCCCCCCCCCGTCCTTTTCCACCCCGCTCTACAACAAATGTAGATGAGACTGTCTGTTTTCCCCTCAACAAAGCAGCGCTTTCGTACTTCCTCTGGCTCCTAGGACAGTTTGCCTCTATTTGCTTTTATTGGCTATGTACCGCCAAAGTGCAGACAATGATTTATTCATTACATACGATAGTTATTATTTAACTGTATATGTCACATGTCAAAGAAGTTGCTTGTCTAATTATTATTGAACTGTATATGCTATGTCAAAGAAGCTGCTTGAAACGTATTCCTTTAATAGACCGACCGACACAAAGGTCCTCTTCACTGAGTGTGACTTCTACATCTGGCCATTTTTTGAGAGATCTCTCAAGCTTTTGGGCACAGAGGTACAAAGAAAATTTTATATTGACAAATCAAATTACCACCAAACTGGCAGAGTGGCTTGAGGCCCTGAGTAAAGTCCCAGCTTCAAAAAACATCCACGGACGTCCAAGACATTGTTGCATTTCATGGACTCTATTGCTAATGGTCGTTTATGATTTGACTATGGACTTAATTAGTGGTTTAAAAAATAAGTTGTTCGGATCCGAATACTCTATCATTGCCTTTTTGCACTGGCAGGTAAGACAAAGCAACCCAATTCTACAAAAATTAATTTTTTTGTGTTTTTTCTATTTGCCCGATCCTCTCATGTTTAATTCCACCATTTCTAGATATTTTATCTTATATTTTTAATGTACACTTCTTGTAGCAAACATATTTTCTAAGCCTATAGTATATTTATGACATTTGACTCAAATGTCAAGTCAGTCCTATTGTATGGCTCTGAGACATGGAGAACAACAAAAACAACAACCAAAAAGCTACAGACTTTTATAAACGGGTGCTTGCGTAGAATAGAAGGACTGAAATGGTATGACAAAGTCACAAATGTGGAATTGATGACAAGAACCAGACACGTGCCAGTGGAACAAGAGTTGAGAAGAAGACGCTGGCGATGGATAGGACACACATTGAGGAAACCGGTTGATAGCATTACAAGGCAGTCCTTGTTCTTGAATCCACAGGGAAAGAGAGGCAGAGGTAGACCAAAAAACACATGGAGAAGAGAGCTGGAAAAAGAGGTGAAAATCATGGAAGAGGTACACATGAAAGAACTTGACGGAATGTCACAGGAACAGGAAGACTTGGCAGTGTTTGTTGAAGCCTATGCACCTCAGGGAGCTAAAGGTATGATTGATGATTGATATTTATGAAGCCGTCCACTTGACAAAAAGGTTAGTGCACTGATCTCTTCGCACATAGTGCAGGGTTTGATTCAACAGTGGGTTGACAATGCACCAGTCTACCACTGTAAATGGGTACCTGACTTTGCTCTTGAGTTAGGGAAGGAAAATACAGCAAGGAAGGGAACTGGTCACAGAAACACCAACCCGTCCCGATGCTTGACCCTGGTATAGTTTAGTCCACCTAAACACTTCACTCCTCTATTGGACTGTATCAAAAATATGGATTACTCAGTATAACTTTATAGAATAGACATTCATTGATGAACAGCAAAATTTATTTCACCTAGAAAAGGCTGCAGAATCTCTCCATGTACTTTGGTGTCGAATATCTGAAGGCACATCTAGCATTCTTTATCTCTCTAACATCCTGGTTTGTTTCATACGTTGCTGTTGTTACTTCCCAAGTAGTTAGAGTATTGGAAAATATTTCTGTTACCTTTTTCACTGTCAAAATATTTACTACCTGACAGACAGAAATGATTTGCATTTAAATTATTAAATTTGTTTTTAACAGGTATGCTCACCATGGGCTGCTCGGCTCATCGCGGTTACAACTGAACACAATCTGCATGGTAGTACCATATTCTCTCACAACTCGAATGTGCTCAATTTGAATCCCTGGGTATTCATTGTCAGAATTTCATGGTCCTTGCGCACTCGATGTCGTGAACACTTTATGATGGATTTATGTTTTTTTAAAGGTAAGTGTTTCACTCAAATGTGGGCCTTGGCTTGTAACCGGTAAGGCTTCATAGATTGAGCCAAAACCACTATAAAAACTTTTTTAAAAAGTTGCAATTACCAACACTATAAAACGGCCTTACAACATACCCGATATTCTTTTATTGAGAACTCTAGCCCTGCCTCTTCATATAATGAGTATACTTTGATTTCTTCAATCGTGCAGGTACTTTATTTACGTATATTAATTAATACTCAGTAAAGTTTAGCTATAGTTCAGATCTGGCATGTACAGTTTTTGGTATAGAGCAAAAGCTTTTGATGCAAATTCTGGGGTTTAAACTTTCTGGTAGTCATTTACGTTTTAGTATGTACCCATCAGTATTATTTTAGGTAAAAATGACTCATGTTGCTTGAGTTTGGAAGGCGAAGAGGAAATAAACCTGTGCACCCTCACTCCACAAAAGCTAAGAACCTAGCAAAGCAAGTGTATCTGCTTTCCGTTGCTCCTTACGACATTTCTTGCTGTAGGACTCTGCCCATTACTTGTATTTTTTGTAGCACGCTAAAATCATGTTTAATACTGTCTGGTCTATAATATGGATCATTTTATTAAGGATACACTCTGAATTTTTGTCATGAAATTTTGCCTGCTATCTACACTTTTAAAGAGTGAAACGGAAGTGCACAAGAATTGTGTAGACATGGAACAGAATGGTAAGGTACAAGCACATTAAAAATTGGGCAATACTCAACAGAGGAGTCACTCATAGACTTTTAAAAAAATCACAGTACTAAAGAATGGAGAACAGTGAAGAAAAGAGGATCACAACAAAAGATCCCCAGACTGGGCAAGAGACCCAATATGTTTGGATTAACAGACTTAAGCTAGGGCATCTAAACAAAAAAAAAATAGAGGTTAACCACTTTTCCTCTCCAGGAGCCAAATTTGTGATGTAGACGGAAGCAAGGTTACAGTTATATTACAAAGGCTATAGTATATAATTGACATTTCAGCACATTGTCAGAGCTTTAAAAAGGTCAACTGACCAGACATACATTCTCACATTATCAGCCTAAAGATTTTGACACCAACACATTAGTGAGCCTAGGTTGCTGACAACCAACAGACCTTTGTCATCAGGAGCGATACCAACAGTGAGGTCATATTCACTTTTAATCTCCATTCTTAGAATGTAGCCAGAACCCCATAACACAAGTGTTATCGCCTGACAGTATACTCCTTTACACTTCTGGGGGGGGGGGGGGGCTTACTTTCTGTCAAATTTGACTCCCCCTTTATATGCGAACTCACCTCCTGTTGTAGCATTGTATCGTCAAAAGAACCCAGTTGTCAGCTTTATGGTAGCAACAACTTAAAAATCCACACCTCTGCCAGCATGTTGCAGGCAAACAAGTTGTTAGCAAGTAACAAAGAGAAGACAAGCTTATGTCCCATGTCGCACATCACAATAAGGTTGTACACACACTGAGACACCGCGACGAATGCCGACGGAGGCCAGCAACTGCGCAACATAGCAAGTCTTGAAGCAACTGTGCCGCTAACAAACACATCGTTATGATTATAGGACTGCCTATTGCTCCGGTGCAAGTAATCACAGCAAATTGATCAACAATTAATACACCATAAAACAAACTCCAACGGAAATGAAGGACTACTAGAAAAATTCCTGGTGTGTTAGCTACATAAAAGCTACCGCAGCAAATTACTGGCACGAACTGTGCAAGTTTTCTGGTTGGATCCTAATATGATAACTACCTACAATCTAAACACGAGTGGGTCTTGTATCACATTGCCCCAAAGATTCAATCACTCTGTACCAGTATGTTAACAAAAATAGAAAGTTTTCAATCTTTGCCAGTAAGTTGCATACGAGTCAGTAAAAACATCATTCACAACATGTTACTGTAAGAGTGGTTAAGCTGCATAATGTGACATGGAGTTGGCTGGAAACACATGTTTCCAGTAGGTAAGGAGTTTAAGAAGCTTGCCATAAATGTGACATGGAGTTTGCTGGAAACACATGATTCCAGATAGGAGAAGTTAAGCTGCCATAATGGGACATGGAGTTGCTGGAAAACACATGTTCCAGTAGGAGGAGTTAAGCTGCCATAATGTGACATGGAGTTGCTGGAAACACATGTTCCTGTAGGAGGAGTTGAGCTGCCATAATGTGACATGGAGTGCTGGAAAAAACAACATGTTCCTGTAGGAGGAGTTAACAGCCATAATGTGACATGGAGTTGTTTGAAAAATACAATGTTCCTGTAAAGAGGAGTTGAAGCTGCCATAATGTGACATGGAGTTTGCTGGAAACACATGTTCCAGTAGGAGGAGTTTAAGCTCAGCCATAATGGGACATGGAGTTGTGTTGAAAATACATGTTCCTGTAAGAGGAGTTAAGCTGCCATAATGTGACATGGAGTTGCTGGCAACACATGGTTCCAGTAGGCAAAGGAGGTAAGCTGCCATAATGTGACATTGAGTTGCTGAAACCACATGTTTTTTCCAGTAGGAGGAGTTAAGCTGCCAAAAATGTGACATGGAGGTTGCTGGAAAACACATGTTACCAGTAGGAGTTTAAGATGCCATAATGTAACATGGAGTTGCTGGTAACACATGTTCCTGTAGGAGCGAGATTTAAGCTGCCATAATGTGACATGGAGTTGCAGGAAACACATGTTCCTGTAGGAGAGTTAAGCTGTCATAATGTGACATGGTGTGGACATATTATGAAAAATAGTTTTCATCTATCTATTTCTTCATCTACACTTTTTCTTTTAACAAAGTTTTCACCTACCCGCCATGTTGGTTAACAAAACAATTCCCATATTCTGAGATCTGCCCTTTTTCTAATTAGCAACGCATATTTTATTGCTGTTCGCTATTCCCTTTGAATGAGAGTTTTTACCGCAGACCATTTAGCTACGTTGATTCAGTAGTTTATGTATTCTTTAACGCCACGATTGAAAATCGTTGGTAATCAATAGAGACAGCGATAAAGGATGTATTACTTTTAGTACTAAGAGCAGATAATATTTATGGAACCTAGGCGTGAGCAAATTGCTATTAATCCACCCGTTGTAATCCGTTCACTAGAAAGTAATTTAAACACAGCAGATCGCAAGATCAAAGAACGAGCTCACTCGAATTTCGGTCTGTGACCAACGTCCTGCAGGACGGGGTAACATGTATTTTTACGACCGAAGAAATCTCGCACGGTCTGGTCAATTACGTTATATGCCTGATCTAAGGTTTTCGGCTCGGTAGCGATTCGAAGAACGGCTTGAGTAGATTTACACATATAGCCGAAAATCTGAACAAAGATTCCCGTAGGTGATAACAAATCTGGCAGAGAGTCTGATTTTTTCGGTCTTATAGTGGCCATTTTTCTATGATTTTAGATGTATATATCGACTAGAGCATTCTAACTACAGTTTATTCCAGTACTCCATAGATTCAGAAGACATCTAGCTGCAATTGTATAGAATCATCACTCGTATTGGAAGTAGAGTTCTTAGTTTTTTGTAGAGAATACGTCCTTAGAAGTTTGTGCGAAGGTTTAAAATCTTTACTAGTAGTTTTGAGTGATTAAGTTGGTAAAAATCGTCGATTATATTTCACTAGATTTTCTGTGTGCCAAGTTGGTCCGTATTTCTCTAGGTTTACCGTGTTACAGTGGATAGGCAGAACAAATAATAATTCTAGCTAAACTCTTCAGCTATAAAAATAAATTTAATTAATAGCTAGTAACACCAGTCAGAGAAATAATTTAACCCATGAGTATTAACGAAATATGTATTTATTTCTAATGTCCAATGATGGACTGATATGTTTTTTTTTAAATGACTAGAAATTAATTTTCTTAAGTTACTACTACAGTATAACATCTTCTCTTTTAATCAGACTCTCTCACTAAGTCTGAACGGCCCACGGGATAGTTTAAATTAAAGGACCCTACCTTTTACCCCCTCCTGACTACTCCCCACCACACTCCCATTGTTTACATCAATTTTTGTTTTGATCTGTTTGGGATAAACAAACCTCCGGGTTGGATCATTCCTAATTTTTCTATATTTCCAGAGGGAGGGTCTATGAGTTGTATAATTTTTTTTTTCTTTGATCTATAACCGCCAACCGGTCAAAGCAGTCCAGCGGCCATCACTGCCTGCGTGGCGTCCTTGATAGAGCTAGCAACCAAAGATGATTCCACTTTGGCTTCCGGTCCCGGCGGGCCATCTACCTTCGTACAAGTGGCCCCAACTGTGGTTTCATATCTTTGCAATCTCAGCCTTCCCACAGTTCCTCCGCCAAAGTTTGTTTTGGTCCGGCCCCTCACTTTTCGCTTTCCCTCGGGGGTCCACTAGCAATAAGCATGTTCTTCTGCGATGGTATCAGGTCCCTTCTGAGGACGTGGCCAACCCAACTCCACGGTCAGCCAGCATATGATGGTGTGCATGTTCTTCTCTGGTTAAATACTTCCGTATAAGTAGTTCTTGGTTGCTGATGGTGTCTTTTTCTCTTATGTAACTATAATTCACTGTGTAATGATAACGATTATGTTATGTTGTGATCTATATTTTTTCTAAAGATAAAATAAACTTAAATAGATCTAAGCTATTGTGTCGGTCAAAACCTTTCCCCTGTTTATAATTATATGTGATCCCATAGTTTACCTGTTCGTTTTCTACGATGTACGATTGATGTCACAAAATTTGTTTGTGGTGCGTACGAAGGATAGTGTACTTGAATCAGTAGACTAGTGAAAAAATACTTCTCCATTATAGTGTGTCCCGTAACTAGATAGGTTGGATTGAGCAATTACTTCCAATCCAAGACAGTATTTTTTGTCTTACACCTGTTACTCCTCGGTAAAAACAGGGAAAACTATTTCTCTCACCTTTCTCTCACCTAGATCTCACCATCTCATCCTCTGCTCGAATGGGACCATAGAAATATAAGGCCTATCTATAAAATTTTACGACACTCACACTGATGCCGGACCAACTACATAAGACATGGCTACGCGAACAGACCGTCTTTATTCTCGTCTTTTCTCCTGTAAATCAGATAAATTAAACGTCCCCTTGAATCAGGCGGACAGACCAATGGTGTTTGGTAAATATTGTTATATCGCCCCCTTTTTTGCATTTTACTTAAGGTCCCCCTGAAACGTTGAACATCAAACATGTAAATGTCGGTAAACTCTCCTGGCTTGCGTTTCCCCCCTGATCAAAAAAGCCAGCTTTTAATCTCTGCGCGCAACAGTCTGTCCCTGTTTCAAACAATAATGAATTGCCAAATCAGCTCGCGTGATTAATTGAGATAAAGCGAATCAAGGCATCATGGGGCTGACTGTTCATCTAGCCCTGTTCCGAACATAGGTTAAACTGAGTTTGTCAGCCGCAGTAAACAGAAAACTATCGTGGCTTCAAAATATGCGTTGCAAAACGTAATACTAATGAGAAACACATGGTAGACGATTTCTGAGGATCATTTACGTTTCCACGTCACAACATCATCAATGTATCTACACACATTACTAGTGATCATTACCTTATTTACTTCATTATCAAATGTATCTCCATATTACTAGTGGATCATATAACCTTTATTTAAAACATCATCAAAATGTATCTCCACGAAACGAACAAAACGCACTTTATTTCAAAGGGGTTTAGAATGGGCACGCAGGCCCGTCTGACAATCTGCACTTCCTCTCCTCTCTCATCATGTATACAGATATCCTTTACATTCTCACATTTTACTTGAAGCAGAATAAAGGGACATTTATCAATATAAAAGATCATATTACATTTGCTATAAACATCATAATTAAAAAGTACGTACTATATTAAAAAAAAAATTTAATAATTAATTTATAAAATAAAATGATTTTAGAAAATATAAAGATTAACATTTAACAAAAACAACAACCAACAACAACCGCAACAAACATAAAAATCGAAATATCTTTTGTACAAATAATTTAGTGATGTGTGTGAAATATTCAGAAGTAAAGGTTAATAGAGCGAACTCGTGACATTTTCAAACGGTGTGCAACCTGAAATGACTCAGGGACTTTTTTCTCCATATACAAGTGGATCATTACCTTATTTAATCAACCATCAAATGTATCTCCAAATAACTAGATGGATCATATACCTTATTTAATCATCATCAAATGTATCTCCACATTAACTAGCGGATCCATTACCTTATTTAATCATCAGAAATGTTCTCCAGATTACTAACGGATCATACCTTATTTAATATCATCAAATGTAAACTCCCATTACTAGCGGATCATTACTTTATTTAATCATCAAATGATACCTCCACATTACACGGATCATTACCTTATTTAATCATCATCAAATCATACCATTCCAAAATGTGCATCCACATTACTAGTGGATCATTACCTTATTTAATCATCATCAAATGGTAATCTTTCTCCACATTACCAGTAGTTCTCTACAATATTTGGACCATTATTCATTCTCTTCTCCACTTTCACTACCAGTGGATCCCCTCCCTTCAATATTACCAAGGTGGACATCTTTTTGTAACACTGACACATCTTTTTTACATCTTTATTGTGTAACACTGACACAATCTCAATTATATGCCGTTGTACACAACTGACACACATTCTCAAAACTCGTGGTAGTACACTGACACCCACATCTCAACTATGTGTGTAAACACTGACACACCATCTCAATTAATGTGGACTTTCTACTCTTACTCTCATACACACTCAATTTTTTATTTTTCCCTGCACACGTCCTACCATTTCCACATACTGCAAAGTACGTGACAGTGCTTGTCCACTTCTACCTCTCTATTTTACTAACTCGTTAACCATTAATCTCTCACAATCTCGTTGTGAGGCTTCAATTACCTTTTCTTACTTGTACTCTTTCTCTCCAGACATAACTACTTGTCCTATGTCTTTTATTTACACTGTACACACGGCTGCAATGAGCCACTCAACCATCATGGTTTTCGCCACACCCCTATGGTTTCTTCACTATTTCTCTCTTCGTTTCCTTTCCGTCTGAAAACGTTTTTCACATCATCGTAACTAAATTCTTATGTAATACTTACTTCTGCTTGCAACTCTCTGTTGCTCAAAAGTGTCAGACCTCTTTAATGTTCCGGTGTAGAGCAACTTCCAAACTAACGTCCCTTTATATAGGGTCGACAGCCCAGCCGCACTTAACGTTTGTTTCTCCTAGCTTCGTTCCCTCCCCCCTGGAACCTTTTCTTTCTCCCTCTTATCTTTATCCATTCTTCTCCAAATCTCTTTTGCCATTCCCCCCTAATGGCTTTTCAATTCCCCTTCTTCAATGCCATCTGGCCAATTTTCCCTATGTCCCCTCCACGTCTTTAATGTTTGTGCCCATTTTCCCTATGGCTTCACACTTCTTCCAATACCTTTTCCCTTCCCAGACTACTACATTTCCCTCCTCCCATTGTATCTTCTTTCTTCTTCTTTCGTCCTCCTCTGCAACACTCTGTCCGTTCTACAAGTGTTTAAGCTTCTTTTATATTCCGGTGGAAGAACGGTTTCAATTCAGCCTTTACATGGCGGTGGGAAAACCAATACCAACCGCAAAACATAACTCTACATATTTCCTAATGAGTTTCCCCTCATAGTCTTCTCCCCCTACTCTCCCGCCTCACTTTGCTTACAGAACTAAAAAGAAAACGTCATCATCAATGGGCTTCCTTTGGGCTCTAATCGTTTCCAACGCTAACTGTAGTTTATCATGCTTTTGATTTACTTTCACACTGAGGGAAGGTCAAACCCGGTCCCCAACAAATGCCGTGCAAGAAGTCGGATGTGTCGGCCGAAAGACGCATCTCACCGCAGCTTCCGCTGTAAACAGACACAACGCAACCAACGAAACTTCCCTTTTCAGGACGAAACGATAGAAGAAGAATAGAAGATTTACTTCACTAAATGACGTACCTCTTCGGCACGTCTGGGTCAATTTCCTCTATCTCTTCCTTTTGTCCACAGCCTCCTCGTATTCTTTGAGTTTCTTCTTCTCAACTTCTCTACTCTTAGACCTCTCTCTAACGATATCTATTCCAAATCCCTTGTTTTTCTTTTTTTTTTTGGTCTCCTTTTCTCTACTGCTAGATTGGTAATCGTGTGTCCGTTTCTCTGCTCTTTCCTCCTTTCAATGTCACTCCGACTGATTTTCTTTCGACTTCATCCTCGTCTCTGTGGCTTCTTGCCCCTTTTTCTCCTGTTTACTCTTCTCATCGTTTATAGGACCCTGTCTTTTTTTCCCTTCTGTGGCCATCGTCACTTCCTTCTGAGACTATACACAGTCTGAGTCACTTGGACACCAATAAACCTCGTCTAAGCGTTCATTTCATCTCTGTCCTACGCGGTATGTATTCTATCTCATTAAACCATTTGCCCGATTCTTCCTCCTTGTCGGTCTACCCACCTCCTTTCCTCTCTTTGTCCCTGCCCTTCTACCTTGGGCCGTACCTATATACTGTGCTGTACTTTGCTTACGGAACGTAATCGTCCAATCAGACGACCTCATCGGCCGACCGTTGTTCCAAAATTCTTTATCTATGCTTCTGCAAACGTCCTGTTCCATGTCCTCTTTGTGTCTACGTTGTTCATCCTGTCCTCCTCCTGTCCCTTTTGATTCGTCTCTCGTATCCGTTTTTGCTCTCCTTACTTTCTTGCTTCTCTTTCGTATTTTTCCCTAAGCAATCTTTGCATGTACTCCATGAAATGGTATACATCCGCTTTCACTCTCAGTTAGTGTTTCTCTCTGGTTCTTCTTTAACCGTTTTTTCAACTCCCCCAGTGACTAATTTCCTGTCTTTCTAGTTTCCTCCACTGCCGCTCTTATAAGCTAAAAGGTGCATCCAATCCCCCTATTTCTAAACCACTACCTGGTTTGTTTGAATCCCCTCTATCTCTCCTCACTCTTTCTTCGTCCTCCCGGTAAGTGAAAACTAGTCTGCGCTTGCTGTTGGGTGTTGTTGGGTGTGTTTGGTGTTTCTGGTTCTTGGTTATTTCCGCTCTGGGTGTTTATGCGAATTCCACTTGCTCTTGTTTGAATTTTCTGCCGACTGCTAACATATGTTACATTTCATCGGTGTATTTCTGGACTACTACATAATTATCTCCTCTTCTGTTGTTATTTCATAACTGTATTTTTGGATTTGTCCTTTCATCTTGTGTGTGTAACTGTCCGGGCGTATGTACTGTAAGATATCCCCCAGCCTTCGATGTTTAACTGTGCCATGTGTTACTGGACATATCGTAGCACATTTTTTCCTCTCCTCTTTTTTATATTTTCTATCTGTATGTCTTCACTGGATTTTGTTTCCTCCTGTCTGATGGCCCATCATATAGAATACTTTAATAATTCTTATCCACCTTCCATAAAGGTCTTCCTGTGATGATCAAATTTAACTGTTTTGTTTTACAAAATCAATTTTCATTCTTTTAACACTTGTTTGATAAAATTATCCCACAAATACAATCTTTTTTTGGTTATTGATGTAAATATAAATCTAGGTTTGAGTTTATCAATTCTGAGTGAATTTGAATTTGTTGTCCAGCACCCCGTATGAGGTTCATTTTTTAAAAAATACATATTGATACAGAGCTATACAAATTAAAACATTTTGCAGAATTCACCCTTTCAAGCTGGGAGCTCATAAAAAATCGAAATCAAAACAAATTTTTCTCCACCAACAGAGGTGCGCGGAAAATAGTAAGTTTTATGACAAATTACGATGGCTGATTTTGTTTATACTTGCCATTCTAGAAATCCCTGTGAGACTTCTCCGAGAAATAGAAGCACCACCCGTCCTATATATATCGTGAAGTGAAGGTTGACACCTTTCGACCAACTCCTCAAAACCTTTTTAATCTCAAGGTTAATGGCCATTAGTGGACCACAAACTGCAGATTAGGGTTGGCTACCCACGACAGTCAATCCATCAAAAAAATTAAATCGCTCCACAATTTAACCTGTTAGCTGTAACACAAATACTTTAGACCTATATTCTATCTTTTAGGTCTGAACTCGAGCCATTTTTATCATTCCGAGCCTAAAAGTTTCAATATTGATTTTGCTACCCCCCCCCCCTGTCCGATCTCCATAAGCGTGGTTTTGCATGATTTGTGTTGAACAAGCGTCCTTATACCAGTTCATCATAAGTGTTTGGGTTTTTTTAACATGCAGACTTTAAATTGGGCCAACGCCAATGGCATCTCCCCTCCCGGGGCAAGAGAGTTTATGGACGAGCCACCCCCAACATCAAACTACTATTGCTTTTTATAAGCTCTAGCCTGTTCGTTACAACGCCTCTTGAAATCACTTTCGACCGACCCAGCAGCCAGTCTCGCGTGGAAGCATCATTTTTTTATGTACTACAAATTGCTAATGGCTGTGCACCGTGTAGGTCACGGGGGTAATCTACAATGAGATATAAGATAGAAATATTACTACTTTTGTAACCAAGGCAACTAGTGTGGCGGCTGTCAACCTCAACAATGTAAAACAAATAAGCTACAGAAACCACACCCAACTACAACAACTACAACAGCAATGTCACATGATTGGTACAGAGACTTCCCTGTAAATGGACCCAGCAGCAATAGTGGATCCCCGGCAACTTAGGGAGCAAACAGGTGAAATAATATTGCTTTGGGCTGTGAACCTTGTCCACAAGGTTGCCGTCCCCTTGCTCATACCAGTAGTGGTCCAACAGTGGCCAAAACCTAGAGTATCTAATGGTGGGTCTTCCACAGGTGTCCTAACTTCGCACCAAGATTACTCCTTCGTAGGTAGAAGGATAACGATGGCTTTCTACCTCGAGGTAAAGGAAGGGTAAACCCGAGGCCTGTAAACAATTAAATAAATATTAGACAAACATAAAGGTCCTGTTTTCAGGCACTTCGACACCACACTTTGCAAGAAATAAATAAAGAAGTAGAACACTAGACAACAGAAAAACAACAGACGAGAGTGGCTTACCCAATACTCGAACCTAGGACCTTCCGTGCAACAACAGCGCCTAGCTGTGCAAGCGAACCACACTATCCTCCATGCCATCTAGGCATCACCAAAATGATGCTTCGATGACGGTCATTAGTGTGATCCGCAAGACATAACACACCGGAAATTTACCATGGGCAGTCCCAGCCTATTAATGACGCAATCACTTCTGTTTTTCCCCCTATTATACAGTATATTGTCAAGACCATACAAGTCAAAGACCTTAACACTGTGTGCCTGAGTACATACCTTTTGTTTGACTAGTATTTATGATTGTTTACAGGCCTCGGGTTTCCATTCCTTATGTGCTATAAAGTTTATACAATACCAAAACCTACCCTCTGTCCTGATACTTACTGTTCTTAGTCTACTATCAATTACCTAACACAGTTTGTTAAGGCTTTGGACTTGTATGAGTCCATACAAGACAAAAGACCTTCAATACTGTGTGCTGAAAAACATAACCTTTATGTTTGACTAATATTTATTGAATTGTTTTACAGGCCTCGGGTTTCCTATCCCCTAATGTGCTATAAAATGTTTTTATTACAAAACCAAAAACCTACCCTCTGTCGGACTTACTGTCTTAGTCCCTACTATCATTTACTAGACACAGTGTTAAGGTCTTTGACTTGTATGGAGTCCATACAAGAACAAAGACCCTTTAAATAAATTTACTGTGTGCCTGAAAACTAAATACATAAAGAAATAACCACCCTCTCTTCAGCTTATGTTTGCCTAATATCTTTATTAGAATGTAACCCGGCAACCTTACATTCCTCCGGGTTTCCCCTTTCCTTATTTGCTATAAAATGTTTCTTAATTATTATTGACCCAAAATAAAACTCCTAACAAAAACCCCTACCCACTGTCCTGTACTTACTGTTCTTAGTCTACTATCATTTTAACTAGACAACAGTGTTAAGGTCTTTGACTTGTATGAGTTCCATACAAGATCAAAGACCTGTAATACTGTGGTGCCAGAAAACATACCTGATATGTTTGAGTAATATTTCTTGAACTGTTTACCTGCCTCATGGTCATCTTTCCCCGTGTTATGTGCCTAACAATGATTACACTAATAGACCATCATCGAAGCCATACAATCTGTCCTGTACTTACTGAGTATGCCTTAGATGGCAGGAGGATAGTGTGATTCCCGCTTGCATAGACTAGGCAGTGGTTTTTGCAATGGAAGGTTCCCTTTGTCTTGTATGACTTCATACAAGGTCAAAGACCACTTAACACTCCTGTCTAGTAAATGTTTTTTTTTTTTTTTTTAGTACAGGACAGAGGGTAGGTTTTTGGTATATCTGTATAAACATTTATAGCACATAAAGGACAGGAAACCCGAGGCCAGTAAACAATCAATAAATATTATGTCTAACAAAAAGTGTGTCTTTCTAGGCACTCACAGTAATAAGTCCTTATTTCTGTATGGACTCACTTCACCCCTCCGGAGCCATAACACTGTTCCTACTGATTAAAAGATAGTAGACTAAGAATTCTTCTAAGACAGGATCAGACCCATATGTTATTTCCTATTGTATAAACATTTAATTCTACCCCTTAAGGAAAGGAAACTTACGAGCCTCTAATCTTTTCTTCTAAATATCTAATCTAGTCAAACTCTAAAAAAATCATGTTTTCAGTTCACACAGGTAACTACCAGGTCCTCTTGTCCTTGTCATGGACTAACCTTTCAAGTCTAAAAATCCTCTAACACTTGTGTCTGTTCAGTATCTCTTACCTTATAGTTCTTTCTAGAACATAACCACCCTAGGACCAGAGGGTAGGTTCCCTGTATTGTATAAACAAATTACCTAGCAATTCTAAAGAAAGGCATACAAGTCAAAGACCTTAACACTGTGTCTATCTGTAAATGATAGTAGACTAATAACAGTAAGTACAGGACAGAGGGTAAGGTTTTTTTGGTATTGTATAAACATTTAATAGCACATAAGGAAAGGAAACCCGAGGCCTGTAAACAATCAATAAATATTAGTCAAAACATAAAGGTATGTTTTCAGGCACACAGTATTAAGGTCTTTGTCTTGTATGGACTGACCTATACCCGTATAATAGGAAAAAAACAGAAGAGATTCCGTTATTAATAGACTGGACTGCCCATGTAAATTTCCCGGTGTTATGTCTTGCGGACCACACTAATGACCCGCAATCGAACCAACATTTTTTTTGTAATGCCTAGATGGCAGGGAGGATAGTGTGATTCGCTTGCATAGCTAGGCGGGGTTGTCGCATGGCAGGCCCTGGGTTCGACTCCTGGGTAAGCCACTCACTGCTGTTGGTTTTCTGTTGTCTATTGTTCTACGTCTTTATTTCTTACGAGTGCCTGAAAACATACTTTGATGTTTGGCTAATATTTATTTACTGTTTACAGGCTTAGGGTTTCCCTTCCTTTACCTCGAGGTAGAAGCATCGTTATCCTTCTACCTACAAGAGTAATCTTGTGCGAAGGTAGACACCTGTGAAGACCCACATTAGATACTCTAGGTTTTGGCCACTGTTGGACCACTACTGTAGAGCAAGGGGAGGCAACCTGTGACAAGTTCACAGCAAAGCAATATTATTTCCCCTGTTTGCTCCCTAAGTTGCCGGGGATCCACTATTGCTGCTGGTCCATTTACAGGAAGTCTGCACCAATCATTGACATGCTGTTGTAGTTGTTGTAGTTGTGGTTTCTGTAGCTATTTGTTTTACATGATGAGGTTGACAGCCGCACACTAGTTGCCTTGTACAACAGTAGTTATATTCTATCTTATATCTCATTAGATACCCTCGTGACCTACACGGTGCACAGCAAAGCAATTGTAGTACATAAAAAAAGATGCTTCCACGCGAGACTGCTGCTGGGTCGAAAGTGATCAGAAGCGTGTACGACAGCTAGAGCTTATAAAAAGCAATAGTAGTTGAGTTGGGGGTGGCGTCATAACTCTCTTGCCCCGGGAGGGGAGATGCCATTGCGTTGGCCCAATTTAAAGTCTGCAGTAAAAAAACCCAAACACTAGAGAACTGGTATAAGACGCTGTTCAAACAAATCATGCAAACACGCTTATGGAGATCGACAGGGTAGCAAAATCAATATTGAAACTTTTAGGCTCGGATAAAATGGCTCGAGTTCAGACCTAGAATATAGTCTAAAGTATTTGTGTTCAGCTAACAGGTTAATTGTGAGCGATTTAATTTTTTGATGGATGACTGTCGTGGGTAGCCAACCCTAATCTGCAGTTGTGGTCCACTAATGGCCAAACCTTGAGTAAAAGGAATGAGAGTTGTCGAAGGTGTCAACCTTCACTCACGATATAAATAGAAGGGTGGTGCTTCTATTTCACGGAGTCTCACAGGGATTTCTAGAATGGCAAGTATAACAACTCAGCCATCTAAGTTGTCATAAACTTACTATTTTCCGCGCACCTCTGTGAGAAAATATGTTTTGATTCGATTTTATGAGCTCCCAGCTGAAGGTGATTCTGCAAAATGTTAATTTGTATAGCTCTGTATCAATATGTATTTTTTAAAAATGACTCATACGGGTGCTGACAACAAATACAAATTCACTCAGAATGATAAACTCAAACCTAGATTTATATTTACATCAATAACAAAAAAAGATTTATTGTGGATAATTTTATCAACAAGGTTAAAAGAATGAAAATTGATTTTGTAAAAACAAAACAGTTAAATTTATCATCACAGGAAGACCTTAATGGAAGGTGGATAAGAAATTAAAGTATCTATATGATGGGCCATCAGACAGGAGAAACAAAATCCAGTGAAGACATACAATAGAAAATATACAAAAAGAGGAGAGGAAAAATGTGTACGAATGTCCAGTAACACATGACACAGTAAACATCGAAGGCTGGTGGATATCTAACAGTACATACGACCGGACAGTTACACACAAGATGAAGACAACACCAAAATACAGTTACTGAAATAACAACAGAAGAGGAGATAATTATGTAGTAGTCCCAGAAAACACCGATGAAAATGTAACATATGTTAGCAGTCTGGAAGAAACATACAAACCAGGAGCAAGTGGAATTCGCATAACAACCAGAGCGGAAATAACCAAGAACCCAAAACAACACACCAACAACCCACAGCAGCAGACAGTTTTCACTTACCGGAAGAAGAAAGAGAGAGAGAGAGATAGAGGGATTCAACAAAACCAGGTAGAGGTAGAAATAGGGGGATTGGATGCACCCTATAAGCATATAAGAGCGGCAGTGGAAACTAGAAAGAAGAAAATAGTCACTGGGGAGGTGAAACGGTTAAGAAACCAGAGAGAAAACTCTGAGAGTGAAAGCGATATACCATTCATGGAGTACATGCAAAGATTGCAGGATAGAAAAGAGAGCAAGAAGTAAGGAGAGCAAAAACGGATACGCAGAAGAATCAACAGGGACAGGAGGAGACAGATGAACACGTAGACACAAGAGGACATGGAACAGGACGTTTGCAGAGCATAGAAAAGAATTTGGACGTCGGCCGATGAGTCGTCTGATGACGACGTGCCGTAAGCAAAGTACAGCACAGCTATAGGTACGCCCAAGGTAGAAGGGCAGACAAAGAGAGGCAAAGGAGGTGGGTAGACCGACAAGGAGGAAGAATCGGCACATGGTTAATGAGATAGAACATACGCGTAGACAGAGATGAACGCTAGACGAGGTATTGGTGTCAAGTGACTCAGACTGTGTATAGTCTCAGAAGGAAGTGACGATGGCCACAGAAGGAAAAAGGAGGTCCTATAAACGAGAGAAGAGTAACAGAGAAAAAGGGGCAAGAAGCCACAGAGACGAGAGAAGTCGAAGAAATCAGTCGAAGAGACATGAAAGGAGAAAGAGCAGAGAACGACACAGATACCAATCTAGCAGTAGAGAAAAGGAGACCAAAAAAAAGAAAAACAAGGATTGAATAGATATCGTAGAGAGAGGTCAAAGAGTAGAGAAGTTGAGAGAAACTCAAAGAATACGAGAGGCGTGACAAAGGAAGAGATAGAGAAATTGACCCAGACGGCCGAAGAGGTACGTCATAGTGAAGTAAATCTTCTACTTCTTCTTCCTCGTTCGTCCTGAAAAGGACGTTGGTTGCGTTGTGTCTGTTTACAGCGAAGCTGCGGTAGATGCGTCTTTCGGCCGACACATCCGACTTCTGCACGGCATTTTTTGGGACCGGGTTTGCCTTCCCTCAGTGTGAAGTAAATCAAAGCACTGATAAACAGTTAGCGTTGGAAACGATTAGAGCCAAAGAAGCCATGATGATGACGTTTCTTTTTAGTCTGTAAGCAAGTGAGGCGGGAAGATAGGGGGAGACTATGAGGGGAAACTCATAGAAATATGTAGAGTATGTTTTGCGGTGGTATTCACGCCATGTAAAGGCTAGTTGAAACCGTTCTTCACCGAATATAAAGAAGCTTAACACTTAGAACGACAGAGTGTTGCAGAGGAGGAAGAAAGAAGATACAATGTGAGGAGGAAATGTAGTAGTCTGGGAAGGGAAAAGGTATTGAAGAAGTGAAGCCATAGGGAAATGGCAAAAACATTAAAGACGTGAGGACATAGGGAAATGGCAGAGGCATTGAAGAAGGGGAAAAGCCATAGGGGAATGGCAAAGAGATTGGAGAAGAATGGATAAAGATAAGAGGGAGAAAATGTTCCAGGGAGGGAACGAAGCTAGGAGAAAACGTTAAGTGCGGCGGCTGTCGACCCTATAAAGGACGTTAGTTGAAGTTGCTCTACACCGAACATAAAGAGGTCTGACACTTTGAGCAACAGAGAGTTGCAGCAGAGAAGTATACATAAGATTTAGTACGATGATGAAAACGTTTCAGCGAAGGAACGAAGAGAGAAATAGTGAAGAAACCATAGGGGTGTGGCAAACCATGATGGTTGAGTGGCTCATGCAGCCGTGTACAGTGTAAATAAAAGACATGACAAGTAGTTATGTCTGGAGAGAAAGAGTACAAGTAAGAAAAGGTAATGAAGACTCACAAGAGATTGTGAGAGATAATGGTAACGAGTATTAAAAAGAGAGGTAGAAGTGACAAGGCACTGTCACGTACTTTGCAGATGTGAATGGTAGGACGAGTGCAGGGAAAATAAAAATTGAGTGTGTATGAGAGTAAGATAGAAGTCACATAATTGAGATGTGTCAGTGTTACACACATAGTTGAGATGTGTCAGTGTTACACACAGAGTTGAGATGTGTCAGTGTTACACGCATAATTGAGATGTGTCAGTGTTACACACATAATTGAGATGTGTCAGTGTTACACAAAGATGTAAAATATTGAAAGAGATCCACTGGTAGTGTGGAGAAGAGAATGAAATAATGGTCAAATATTGTAGAGATCTACTGGTAATGTGGAGATACATTTGATGATGATTAAATAAGGTAATGATCCACTAGTAATGTGGAGACACATTTGATGATGATTAAATAAGGTAATGATCCGCTAGTAATGTGGAGATACATTTGATGATTAAATAAAGTAATGATCCGCTAGTAATGTGGAGATACATTTGATGATGATTAAATAAGGTAATGATCCGTTAGTAATGTGGAGATACATTTCATGATGATTAAATAAGGTAATGATCCGCTAGTAATGTGGAGATACATTTGATGATGATTAAATAAGGTAATGATCCACTAGTAATATGGAGATACATTTGATGATGATTAAATAAGGTAATGATCCACTTGTAATATGGAGAAAAAAGTCCCTGAGTCATTCAGTTGCACACCGTTTGAAAATTTCACGAGTTCTTATACCATACTTCTCAATATGTCTCAAATCACTAATTTATTGTACGAAGAATTCCATTTTTTTTGTCTTGTTGTTGTTGTTGTTGTTTTTTTTAAATTTTAATTTATTTTTAAATTCATTATTATTTTTATTTATTTTTTAAATTTTATTTTAAAAACGTACTTTAATTATGATGATTATTGCAAATGTAATATTACTTTTATAATGATAAATGCCTTAATTATGCTTAAAGTAAATGTGAGGATGAAAGGATATTAGTATACATGATGAGAGAGAGAGGAAGGGCAGAATGTCAGACGGGCCTGCGTGCCCAATTCTTAACCCTTTGAAAATAAAGTTCGTTTGTTCGTTCGAGATACATTTGATGATGATTAAATAAGGTAATGATCCACTAGTAATATGGAGATACATTTGATGATGAGTAAATAAGGTAATGATCCACTAGTAATGTGGAGATACATTTGATGATGATTGTGACGTGGAAACGTAAATAGATCCTCAGAAATCCGTCTACCATGTTTCCTCATTAGTATTTACGTTTTGCAACGCATATTTTGAAGCCACGACTAGTTTTCTGTTTACCTGCGCTGACAACTCGTTTACCTATGTTCGACAGGCTAGATAACAGTCAGCAAGAGCCTTGATTCGCTTATCTCAATTATCACGCGAGCTGATTTGGCAATCATAATTGTTGAACAGACAGACGTGCGCGCAGAGATAAAAGCGGCTTTTTTGATCAGGGGGAAACGCAAGCAGAGAGTTCCCGACGTTACTGTTTGATGTTCAACGTTTCAGGGGACTTAAGTAAAATGCAAAAGGGGCGATAACAATATTTACCAACCACATTTGTCTGTCCGTGATCCCAGGGGACGTAATTATCTGATCTACAGCAGAAAGACGAGATCAAAGACGGTCTGTTCGCGTAGCCATGTCTATGTTGTTGGTCGGCATCAGTGAGTGTCGTAAATTTTATAGATAGGCCTTATATTTCTATGGTCCCATTCGAGCAGAGGTGAGATGGTGAGATCTAGGTGAGAGAAAGGTGTGAGAAATAGTCTTGTTTACGAGGAGTACAGGTGTAAGAAAAAATACTGTCTTGGATTGAGTAATTGCTCAATCCAACCTATCTAGTACGACACACTTTAATGGAGACGTATTTTCTCACTAGATACTGATTCAATTACACTATCCTCTCGTACGCACACACAAACAATTTTGTGACATCAATACGTACATACGTAGAAACGAACAGGTAAACTATGGGATCACATATAATTATAACAGGGGAAAGGTTTTGACCGACACCAATAGCTTAAGATCTATTAAGTTTATTTTATCTTTAGAAAAATATAGATCACAACATAAAATACATCGTTATCATTACATCAGTGAATTATAGTTACATAAGAGAAAAGACACCATCAGCAACCAAGAACTACTTATTCGGAGTAACCAGGAAGACATGCACACCATCATAGCTGGCAGACGCTGGAGTTGGGTTGGCCACGTCCTCAGAAGGGACCCTGATACCATCGCAAGAACAGCTATGCTATGGACCCCCGAGGGAAAGCGAAAGTGAGGCCGACCAAAAACAACTTGGCGGAGAACTGTGGAAGCTGAGATGCAAAGAATGAACCACAGTTGGGGCACTGTACGAAGGATGGCCGCCGACCGAGCAAAGTGGAATCAATTTGTTGCTGCTCTACAAGACGCCACCAGGCGTGATGGCCGCTGACTGCTTTGACGGTTGGCGGTTATAGATCAAAGAAAAAAAATTATACACTCATAGACCCTCCCTCTGGAATATAGAAAACTAGGAATGATCCAACCCGAGGTTGTTTACCCAAAAGATCAAAACAAATGATTAACAATGGGAGTGGGGGGAGTAGTCAGGACGGGTAAAAGGTAGGTCCTTAATTTAACTATCCCGTGGGCCTTCAGACTTAGTGAGAGATCGATAAAAGAGAAGATGTTATACTAGTAGTAACTTAAGAAAATAATTCTAGTCATTTAAAAAAAATATCAGTCATCATGAATTAGAAATAAATACATATTTCGTCAATACTCATGGTTAAATTATTCTCTGACTGGTTACTAGCAATTAATTAAATTTATATTATAGCTGGAAGAGTTTAGCTAGAAATTATTATTAGTTCTGCTATCCACTGTAACACGGTAAACCTAGAGAAATCACTCTGCACACAATCTAGTGAAATATAATCGACGATTTTACCACTTAATCACTCAAAACTACTAGTAAAGATTTTACCTTCGCACAAACTTCTAAGACTATTCTCTACAAAAACTAAGAAACTCTACTCAATACGAGTGATTCTAGAATTGCAGCTAGATGTCTCCTGAATCTATGGAGTACTGGATAAACTGAGTTAGAAAGCTCTAGTATATATACATCTAAAATCAAAGAAAAATGGCCACTATAGACCGAAAAATCAGACTCTCTGCCAGATGTTATCACCTACGGGGAATCTTCGTTCAGATTTCGGCTTATGTGTAAATCAAAGCCGTTCTTCACGCTAGAGCCGAAAACCAGAATCAGGCATAACGTAATTGACCAGACCGTGCGAGATTTCTTCGGTCGTAAAATCACAGTTACCCCGTCCTGCAGACGTGGTCACAGAACGAAATCGAGTGAGCTCGTTCTTTGATCTTGCGATCTGCTGTGTTTAATTACTTTCTAGTGAACGGATTGCAAGGGAGGTAATAGCAATTTGCTCACCTAGGTTCCAAAATTATCTGCTCTTAGTACTAAAAGTAATACATCCTTGATCACTGTCTTATCTATTACCACGATTTTCAATCGCTGGCGTTAAGAATAAACTACAGATCAACGTAGCTAAATGGTCTGCGGTAAGCTCTCATCAAAGGGAATAGCGAACAGCAATAAAATATGCGTGCTAATTAGAAAAAGGGCAGATCTCAGAATATAGGAATTGTTTTGTTAACCCACAGGCGTAGGTAAAAACTTTGTTAAAAGAAAAGTGTAGATGAAGAAATAGATAGATGAAAACTATTTTCATAATATGTCACACCATGTCACATTATGACAGCTTAACTCTCCTACAGGAACATGTGTTTCCAGCAACTCCATGTCACATTATGGCAGCTTAACTCCTCCTACAGGAACATGTGTTTCCAGCAACTCCATGTCACATTATGGCATCTTAACTCCTACTGGAACATGTGTTTCCAGCAACTCCATGTCACATTATGGCAGCTTAACTCCTCCTACTGGAACATGTGTTTCCAGCAACTCCATGTCACATTATGGCAGCTTAACTCCTCCTACTGGAACATGTGTTTCCAGCAACTCCATGTCACATTATGGCAGCTTAACTCCTCTTACAGGAACATGTATTTTCAACAACTCCATGTCACATTATGGCAGCTTAACTCCTCCTACTGGAACATGTGTTTCCAGCAACTCCATGTCACATTATGGCAGCTTAACTCCTCTTACAGGAACATGTATTTTCAACAACTCCATGTCACATTATGGCAGCTTAACTCCTCCTACAGGAACATGTGTTTCCAGCAACTCCATGTCACATTATGGCAGCTCAACTCCTCCTACAGGAACATGTGTTTCCAGCAACTCCATGTCACATTATGGCAGCTTAACTCCTCCTACTGGAACATGTGTTTCCAGCAACTCCATGTCACATTATGGCAGCTTAACTCCTCCTACTGGAACATGTGTTTCCAGCAACTCCATGTCACATTATGGCAGCTTAACTCCTCCTACTGGAACATGTGTTTCCAGCAACTCCATGTCACATTATGGCAGCTTAACCACTCTTACAGTAACATGTTGTGAATGATGTTTGTACTGACTCGTATCACATTATGGCAGATGAAACCTTCTAATAGTAACATACTGTTACAGAGTTTCAGCTGTCATAATGTGATACATGACACGTGTTTATATCATAGGTAGTTATCATATTTGATCTATCCAGCACTCACAGTTTCCCATAATTTGTGTTTAGCTTTTATGTAGCTAACACACTAGAACTATCCAGTATTCCATCATTTCCCAATGATTCCTGTTTTTGTCATTTATGTCTGATCAATTTGATGTGATTACTGCCACCGTTTTAACTGCCCAGTCCTATTTCCAACTTTGTGTTTGTTTGCGACATGCTACAACTTGTTTGTCTGCCACATGCTACAACTTGTTTGTCTGCCACATGCTACAACTTGTTTGTCTGCCACATGCTACAACTTGTTTGTCTGCCACATGCTACAACTTGTTTGTCTGCCACATGCTACAACTGGTTTTTCTGCCACATGCTACAACTTGTTTGTCTGCCACATGCTACAACTGTTTAGTTCACATATAAAGGGGGAGTCAAATATGACAGAAATAAGACACAACTACAATAAGACTGGACTATTGTCTTGATATCACTTGTGTTAAAGGGGTTGTCAACATATAAGAAAGAGATAAAGTGTATATGACCCACCATGGTACCATCTGATGACAAAGTCTGTTGGTGTCAGCAACCTGAGGCTGACTAATGTGTTGGTGTCAGCAGCCTGAGGCTGACTAATGTGTTGGTGTCAGCAACCTGAGGCTGACTAATGTGCTGGTGTCAGCAACCTGAGGCTGACTAATGCCTGCTTCCGGCATATCCAAAATTCGGGTGGAGGGTTGCTAGAAAAAAAATCATTCTTCTTTCTCTCTTGCCCACTCTGTGAGTTTCAAACCTTTGAGTGATCCTCTGTTCTCTCTTGCCCACTCTCTGAGTTTCAAACCTTTGAGTGATCCTCTGTTCTCTCTTGCCCACTCTGTGAGTTTCAAACCTTTGAGTGATCCTCTGTTCTCTCCAATTCTCGTGCACTTCTCTGTTTCACTCTTCAAAAACAAAAAGCAACAAATTTCATGACAAAATTAAGAGCATATCCTTTAATAAAATGATCATTAAAGACCAGAAAGTATAAAACAGATTTACTGCTACAAAAAATACAAAATAGAGCCAGTGCAAAGAGGGCTAAAAAAAAAGAAACAAAACACGTAAGAATCATAAATATATACATACAACAATTTTTTTTTCAAACAGCAAAAGGAATTTATAACATAAATAATATTTTTGTTACATACTAAAGTAAATATAAGAAAGTTATTTCATAATATAGTTTGTGTTTACTACCAAAAAATGTACATGAAAGATCTGAACTAAGCAAACTATACTGATTTATAAATATACTAACAAAGTACATGAAAGATCTGAACTAACCAAACTATACTGATTTATAAATACAGGGTGTTTCAAAAAGAATATCGGTATGTTGAAGGTGTATAGTTTTGGTAATTGCAAACTTTAAAATGTTTGGTTTGCTCTAAACGATAGGTAAACTGTCCAAGTTTGGACAGTTACCCGATAAAAAAAATGTTTTTCATTTCAGCCGCTAGAGGGCGCTAGGAATGACAATGGAAAGAATACCAAGAGATCAGTTGGACTACCGTTTAGATGTGTGCCGTGTAACACTAGGGGCACACATTGAGGGATTGTAATGTAAGAGATTAAACGGTGACAGTTTTACTTTATTTTGGTGCAAACTGTATATTTTTATGTGTTCAATAACCAAAGTTATATGCATCTAAAATACCGATATTCTTTTTGAAACACCCTGTATACTAACAAAGTGCATGAAAGATCTGAACTAAGCAAACTATACTGATTTATAAATATACTAGCAATGGTAGATGTAGTCCCATAGCAGGTGTTACAGACTTCACTAAACTAGGTCCAGCATTGAGAGGTGGGGTGACCAGTACCCTTCCTTGCTGCCTTTTCCTTCCCTAACTCAAGAGCAAAGTCAGGTACCCATTTACAGCTGCGTAGACTGGAGCATGTCAACACTGTGAATCAAACCCTGCACCTATGTCACGAGAGATCAGTGCACTAACCATTCTGTCGAGCGGACGCTCATAAATATCAATCAATCAATCAATACCCTTTAGCTCCCCCGAGGAGCATAGGCCTTCAACAAACACTTGCCAAGTCTTCCTGCCCTGTGCTATCCGCTCAAGTTCTTTCCATATTTTCCTCATCATTTTCACCTCTGTATCCAGCTCTCTTCTCCATGTGTTTTTTGGTCTACATCTGCCTCTCTTTCCCTGTGGATTCCAGAACAAGGACTGCCTTGTAATGCTATCAACAGGTTTCCTAATTGTGTGCCCTATCCATCGCTAGCGTCTTCTTCTCAACTCTTGTTCCACTGGCACTTGTCTGGTTCTTGTCATCAATTCCACATTTGTGACTTTGTCATACCATTTCAGTCCTTCTATTCTACGCAAGCACCCGTTTATAAAAGTCTGTAGCTTTTTGGTTGTTGTTTTTGTTGTTCTCCATGTCTCAGAGCCATCCAATAGGACTGACTTGACATTTGAGTCAAATGTCATAAATATACTATAGGCTTAGAAAATATGTTTGCTACAAGAAGTGTACATTAAAAATATAAGATAAAATATTTAGAAATGGTGGAATTAAACATGAGAGGATCGGGCAAATAGAAAAAACTAAATTTTGTAGAATTGGTTGCTTTGTCTTACCTGCCAGTGCAAAAGGCAATGATATGAGTATTCGGATCCGAACACTTATTTTTTTAAACCACTAATTAAGTCCATAGTCATAATCAAAACTACCATTAGCAATAGAGTCCATGAAATGCAACAACGTCTTGACGTCCGTGGATGTTTTTTGAACTGCTGGGACTTTACTCAAGGCCTCAAGCCACTCTGCCAGTTTGGGGTAATTTGATTTGTCAATATAAATTTTCTTGTACCTTGTCCCAAAAGCTTGAAGTCTCTCAAAAAATGGCCAGATGTAGAAGTCAATCATTGCAGGACTTTTGTCTGTCGGTCAATTAAAGAATACGTTCAAGCAGCTTCTTTGACATAGCATATACAGTTCAATAATAATTATACAAGCAACTTCTTTGACATGTGGCATATACAGTTAAATAATAACTATCGTATGTAATGAATTAATCATTCTCTGCACTTTGGTGGCAGAGCCATAGCAAATAGAGGCAACTGTCCCATGAGCCAGGAAGTAAGAAAGCGCAGCTGTGAGGGAAACAGACAGTCTCATCTACATTTGTTGTAGAGCGGGGTGGAAAAGGACGGGGGGGGGGGGGGGTAAATGATAGTGTTTGCCTCTGACATAGCAAATTTTGGCTCTTTTGGATAGTTCGTCTTTAACTGTCCTTTGGATGTTTGTACATTTATAGAGTTCCAGGTTCGTCTTTAAGTAAGAAAGCGCATCTTTGGATGTTTGTACATTTATAGATTCTTGTTTATCTTTGGATGTTTGTTCGTTTTTAGACGCTTGTTCATCTTTGGATGTTTGTTCATCTTTAGATGCTTGTTCATCTTCGAATGTTTGTTCATCTATAGATGCTTGTTCATCTTTGGATGTTTGTTCGTCTTTAGATGCTTGTTCATCTTTAGATGTTTGTTCATCTTTGGATGTTAGTACATCGGTGGATGTTTGTACATCTCTGGATGTAAGGCACAGGCAGTACCTGTCTAAGCATATTTTCTTCTTGCCCCTGTTAAGTGAAAGAGCAAGGACCATGACTGTGTAGTTGGCTGCTGTTGTAGGAAGTTTACATGAAAACACTTGATGCACTTTTATAATGGTGGTTTATGTAGCAACTTCTTTGTCATGATGAGGATACCAGTCATAAGTCATCATGAGGATACCAGTCATAAGTCATCATGAGGATACCATTCATAAGCATGACTCTTCTAAGTTGTCTTTTATGAATGCTTGGTAGTATGTAGAAGTTCTATTCTCTGCCATTTCAGTATCAGATCCTACCATATTAGTTTCTCCTAGCCTTTATTTTATATTCTTTCCTATTTCCCATGTAGTTCCCAGCGTTATTCTCTCGTGGATAGTTACTGTCCCACGATCAAAACCTGGTATCGTCACACTCTAGTCTACCTGTAAATGGGTACCTGGCTGCTCTTAAGTTAGGGAAGGCAAAGGCGGCAATGAAGGGAACTGGTCACCCAACTTCATTTTTTTAAAACTGGGCCAAATCTTGTGAAGTCTAACACTGCACTTCTCTGGTGAAGTCTCTAACACTGCACTTCTCTGGTGAAGTCTCTAACACTTCACTTCTCTGGTGAAGTCTCTAACACTTCACTTCTCTGGTGAAGTCTCTAACACTTCACTTCTCTGGTGAAGTCTCTAACACTTCACTTCTCTGGTGAAGTCTCTAACACTTCACTTCTCTGGTGAAGTCTCTAACACTTCACTTCTCTGGTGAAGTCTCTAACACTTCACTTCTCTGGTGAAGTCTCTAACACTTCACTTCTCTGGTGAAGTCTCTAACACTTCACTTCTCTGGTGAAGTCTCTAACACTTCACTTCTCTTGTGAAGTCTCTAACACTTCACTTCTCTGGTGAAGTCTCTAACACGTCACTTCTCTGGTGAAGTCTCTAACACTTCACTTCTCTGGTGAAGTCTCTAACACTTCACTTCTCTGGTGAAGTCTCTAACACTTCACTTCTCTGGTGAAATCTCTAACACTTCACTTCTCTGGTGAAGTCTCTAACACTTCACTTCTCTGGTGAAGTCTCTAACACTTCACTTCTCTTGTGAAGTCTCTAACACTTCACTTCTCTGGTGAAGTCTCTAACACTTCACTTCTCTGATGAAGTCTCTAACACTTCACTTCTCTGGTGAAGTCTCTAACACTTCACTTCTCTGGTGAAGTCTCTAACACTTCACTTCTCTGGTGATGTCTCTAACACTTCACTTCTCTGGTGAAGTCTCTAACACTTCACTTCTCTGATGAAGTCTCTAACACTTCACTTCTCTGGTGAAGTCTCTAACACTTCACTTCTCTGGTGAAGTCTCTAACACTTCACTTCTCTGGTGAAGTCTCTAACACTTCACTTCTCTGGTGAAGTCTCTAACACTTCACTTCTCTGGTGAAGTCTCTAACACTTCACTTCTCTGGTGAAGTCTCTAACACTTCACTTCTCTGATGAAGTCTCTAACACTTCACTTCTCTGATGAAGTCTCTAACACTTCACTCCACTACGGCAATGTCTGCTATGGGACTACCTTGTAGCTCCCACTGGTCTCTGATGAAGTCTCTAACACTTCACTTCTCTGATGAAGTCTCTAACACTTCACTTCTCTGATGAAGTCTCTAACACTTCACTTCTCTGGTGAAGTCTCTAACACTTCACTTCTCTGGTGAAGTCTCTAACACTTCACTCCTCTGATGAAGTCTCTAACACTTCACTTCTCTGATGAAGTCTCTAACACTTCACTTCTCTGATGAAGTCTCTAACACTTCACTTCTCTGATGAAGTCTCTAACACTTCACTTCTCTGATGAAGTCTCTAACACTTCACTCCACTACGGCAATGTCTGCTATGGGACTACCTTGTAGCTCCCGCTGTCTCTGATGAAGTCTCTAACACTTCACTCCTCTGATGAGGTGAAGAAATAATAGGGCTACTACACCCTCAGGCATGTCCCACAAGGCAACTAACAGGAAGTTGGGCACATGGCTGGCAACCTCATCTCTAGGGTAGAGGACCCTCCAACTTGTAGCGCTACACCACTTCGTCAATTAGCAGGCCTGGTATTTTATATCAATGTTAAGCTTTCTGAGTTGGTGTAGCCCTCTGGGTCTGCAACCAAGCCCTGGAAACACTGCCCCAAATAACGCAGGGACAAAGAAATAAAACTCACATCCCTGGGCATCAGAAGAGATACTTGGTATAGTTGGCATCGAAGGGGGAGGGGGGGGCCATGTAGTGAATACTTGGTGTAGTTGGCATCGAGAGGGGGGGGGGGGCATGTAGTGAATACTTGGTGTAGTTGGCATCGAGAGGGAAACCATGTAGTGAACTGTCTTCAAATAATCATGCCCCAGCACCCGCCCATCATTTCCCAACTAGTTTAAAATGGCAACATATTTTACGAAACCTGCCCAATTTAGATAGACAGTAGTTATGGTAATATTATTGGCACATTATTTCATGTACATCAAGATCCCTAATGTGGAACTAGTGACAAGAACCTGGAATTACTGAGGAATCCTGTGATATCATTACAACAAGGCCGTCCTTGTTCTGAAATCTCCAGGGTCAGTGGTAGGGAGAGATACCGAACATGACAAGACAATTGGAGACACAAATGGAAGGGATAAGGAAGACTAAAAATAGATGACACAAGACCAGAGTTTGTCCACGGGAAATGCTCTATGTTTGTCCACGGGCTATGCTTTATGTTTGTCCAAGGGCTATGCTCTATGTTTGTCCACGGGCTATGCTCTATGTTTGTCCAAGGGCTATGCTCTATGTTTGTCCACGGGCTATGCTCTATGTTTGTCCACGGGCTATGCTCTTTGTTTGTCCAAGGGCTATGCTCTGTTTGTCCACGGACTATGCTCTTTGCTTGTCCAAGGGCTATGCTCTTTGTTTGTCCAAGGGCTATGCTCTTTTGTTTGTCCAAGGGCTATGCTCTTTGTTTGTCCACGGGCTATGCTCTATGTTTGTCCACGGGCTATGCTGTTTGTCCACGGGCTATGCTCTTTGTTTGTCCACGGGCTATGCTCTTTGTTTGTCCAAGGGCTATGCTCTATGTTTGTCCACGGGCTATGCTCTTTGTTTGTCCACGGGCTATGCTCTATGTTTGTCCACGGGCTATGCTCTATGTTTGTCCACGGGCTATGCTCTTTGTTTGTCCACGGGCTAAGCTCTGTTTGTCCACGGGCTATGCTCTCGGTTTGTCCAAGGGCTATGCTCTTTGTTTGTCCACGGGCTATGCTCTATGTTTGTCCACGGGCTATGCTCTATGTTTGTCCACGGGCTATGATCTCTGTTTGTCCACGGGCTATGCTCTTTGTTTGTCCATGGGCTATGCTCTATGTTTGTCCACGGGCTATGCTCTTTGTTTGTCCTAGGGCTGTGCTCTTTGTTTGTCCACGGGCTATGCTCTCTGTTTGTCCAAGGGCTATGCTCTTTGTTTGTCCACGGGCTATGCTCTATGTTTGTCCACGGGCTATGCTCTTTGTTTGTCCAATAGCTATGCTCTATGTTTGTCCACGGACTATGCTCTTTGTTTGTCCAAGGGCTATGCTCTATGTTTGTCCACGGACTATGGTCTATGTTTGTCCACGGACTATGCTCTTTGTTTGTCCAAGGGCTATGCTCTTTGTTTGTCCAAGGGCTGTGCTCTTTGTTTGTCCAAGGGTTATGTTCTATGTTTGTCCACTGGCTATGCTCTTTGTTTGTCCAAGGGGTGTGCTCTATGTTTGTCCACGGGCTATGCTCTATGTTTGCCCAAGGGCTATGCTCTTTGTTTGTCCAAGGGCTATGCTCTTTGTTTGTCCAAGGGCTGTGCTCTTTGTTTGTCAACGGACTATGCTCTTTGTTTGTCCAAGGGCTATGCTCTGTGTTTGTCCACGGGCTATGCTCTTTGTTTGTCCACGGGCTATGCTCTATGTTTGTCCATGGGCTATGCTCTATGTTTGTCCACGGGCTATGCTCTTTGTTTGTCCACGGGCTAAGCTCTGTTTGTCCACGGGCTATGCTCTCGGTTTGTCCAAGGGCTATGCTCTTTGTTTGTCCACGGGCTATGCTCTATGTTTGTCCACGGGCTATGCTCTATGTTTGTCCACGGGCTATGCTCTCTGTTTGTCCACGGGCTATGCTCTTTGTTTGTCCATGGGCTATGCTCTATGTTTGTCCACGGGCTATGCTCTTTGTTTGTCCTAGGGCTGTGCTCTTTGTTTGTCCACGGGCTATGCTCTCTGTTTGTCCAAGGGCTATGCTCTTTGTTTGTCCACGGGCTATGCTCTATGTTTGTCCACGGCTATGTAGCTTTGTTTGTCCAATAGCTATGCTCTATGTTTGTCCACGGGCTATGCTCTTTGTTTGTCCAAGGGCTATGCTCTATGTTTGTCCACGGACTATGGTCTATGTTTGTCCACGGACTATGCTCTTTGTTTGTCCAAGGGCTATGCTCTTTGTTTGTCCAAGGGCTGTGCTCTTTGTTTGTCCAAGGGTTATGTTCTATGTTTGTCCACTGGCTATGCTCTTTGTTTGTCCAAGGGGTGTGCTCTATGTTTGTCCACGGGCTATGCTCTATGTTTGCCCAAGGGCTATGCTCTTTGTTTGTCCAAGGGCTATGCTCTTTGTTTGTCCAAGGGCTGTGCTCTTTGTTTGTCAACGGACTATGCTCTATGTTTGTCCAAGGGCTATGCTCTATGTTTGTCCACAGACTATGCTCTATGTTTGTCCAAGGGCTATGCTCTATGTTTGTCCACGGGCTATGCTCTATGTTTGTCCACGGACTATGCTCTATGTTTGTCCAAGGGCTATGCTCTATGTTTGTCCAAGGGCTATGCTCTTTGTTTGTCCAAGGGCTGTGCTCTTTGTTTGTCCACGGACTATGCTCTATGTTTGTCCATGGGCTATGCTCTTTGTTTGTCCAAGGGCTGTGCTCTTTGTTTGTCCAAGGGCTATGCTCTTTGTTTGTCCAAGGGCTATGCTCTATGTTTGTCTACAGACTATGCTCTATGTTTGTCCAAGGGCTATGCTCTTTGTTTGTCCAAGGGCTATGCTCTTTGTTTGTCCAAGGGCTGTGCTCTTTGTTTGTCCACGGGCTATGCTCTATGTTTGTCCACGGGCTATGCTCTTTGAGGAGCTAAGGGCATTGCTGATGATGATTTCATATACAGGAGAGTTAGTTGTTGACACCAAACATTCAAGAGATATTTTGCTTGCGACACAATGACCAAGAATCCACATATTTGACAATGTAGCTAGAGTTATCATACATAAAGAGTCCACGTGTTTGACAATGTAGCTAGAGTTATCATACATAAAGAGTCCAGGTGTTTGACAATGTAGCTAGAGTTATCATACATAAAGAGTCCAGGTGTTTGACAATGTAGCTAGAGTTATCATACATAAAGAGTCCAGGTGTTTGACAATGTAGCTAGAATTATCATACATAAAGAGTCCAGGTGTTTGACAATGTAGCTGGAGTTATCATACATAAAAAGTCCACGTGTTTGACAATGTAGCTAGAGTTATCATACATACATGAATATCAAAAATTTAATGAACTAGACACGTTATCTCACTTAAATATTTACCTCCAAAGAATGGGCCCCCTCTCTTGGCCAAGATGTCTTCATAGAATTTGTAGTGTTTTCCTAGTTCCTCAGCTACTATGTCTACTTCCTCAGGTTTTAACAGCAAAGTAATAAACACTGAGCCGACCTGAAAAAAAAAAAAAAAACCTGACTTTAATATTTCAACAAGTGATCACAGATCAGTAAGCCACGTCTGATTTAATCTAGACCAAGTCATCACTGTTTTATACTTTTAATTACCAAAACCCCATTCTTTTAAAGACGATTTTTGTCTTGGTAAATTTTATAAATAAATACATCATCAGTGTTTTTTTTTTTCCCAGCTAAATGTAGAACTATAAGGGTAGCTAGCCATCATTTCTATGTTAGGCCATCATCTTCAGCTCTGCCACAGAGGTCCTGGTTGCCCTAGCAAATTAACAAAAGACACATTTGGCTATTTCTGAGATACCATTCCCTTTGTTAAATGTTACTCGGCAGATGAACAAAAGACACATTTGGCTATTTCTGAGATACCATTCCCTTTGTTAAATGTTACTCGGCAGATAAACAAAAGACACATTTGGCTATTTCTGAGATACCATTCCCTTTGTTAAATGTTACTCGGCAGATAAACAAAAGACACATTTGGCTATTTCTGAGATACCATTCCCTTTGTTAAATGTTATTCGGCAGATAAACAAAAGACACATTTGGCTATTTCTGAGATACCATTCCCTTTGTTAAATGTGACTCGGCAGATAAACAAAAGACACATGTGGCTATTTCTGAGATACCATTCCCTTTGTTAAATGTTACTCGGCAAATGAACAAAAGTCCTTTGGCTCCCTCAAAGATACCATTCACTTTGTTAAACTCTAAAAATACTGACAGATTTAGCCTCATGGTGTATACATTGTCAGTCAACTTGAGGTTAGAGCAAACTGGGATATGGGATGTTTTCTATTTAATGAAACAAGGAAATGACTCAGACCACTCTTGTTCTCTCAATACCAGCCAGTCACAAAGGTTTTATATTTTATGTTTCCCTGTACCATCTTAGATATTTATTTTTTAAATCATAAGATGATTTGTGTTTTCTTCCTCACAACGATTTATCACATGCTGATCTTTAAACAATAAACAGCTACCATTTACAGTGGTCACATTTCTGGGAAAATAATTTTTTTTGTACTTAAAACTTGTAGCATAATATTCAAACTTTTACAAATTACTGGTTAACTGAAAATTCACGTCCTATTTAACAGCAGGGCAGTTATGAGGGACTTTATTTTATTTTTATTTATTTTTTTTTTTTATTTGTTTGCTTTTTATTTTTATTGTCTGTTTGTTTCTTGGAAAGGGGAGGTCACAAACAAAAACATTCAACAAATTAAGTTTTGATTTACTCTATTTGGACTGAGTAGAGGAGGGAAGAAGGTACTATATTTGGGTATTGGAAATCTGACTTTATTTTCTTGAATTAGTACACCATATGTCCTAATTATAACCCATCAAGGGTTGAATGGGATAATTTTTAAAAAAAAGTCCTATTTTTAAATTGTTTTTTCTTGTCATATTTATACGACTCATATATCCAACTCATTTATATGAAACACGCATCAAAATAAAGAGAATTTACTGCCATTTTGTTACATAAAAAGTGGTGCGATATTAACTTTACAGTTCAGCATAAGATCAAGTTTGCTCAACACATCATTACATAACAATGTGTTGTAGATGTTGTAACACATCTCCACATAACAGCTAGCCATTTTTGTTGTATTTTGTCAGTTTGTTGTCTTTTGTCAGTTTGTTGGCCATTTTTTATGTCTTTTGGCAGTTTGTTGGCAGTTTTCGTTGTCTTTTGTCAGTTTGTTGACAGTTTTTGCTGTCTTTTGTCAGTATGTTGGCTATTTCATACATGCCACACCTCGGAGATAAAAAACCTGTACAAATAATCCAAAACCCTGTACATATACCCGCAAAACCTGTACAAAGACTGAAAAAAAACATCAAAATAGTTAATTCGTGTAAAAATATTTTCAATTACACTGGACTGCATTATAAATGAGACACGGGGACTTTGCCTTTTAAAGCAGGTCTTCACTTATTTTAAAACCCAAACAATAAATATCTGAGTTTATTTTACACTGTAAAAATAATGTGATGGTGTCATCATTTAGTCTATTTCTGTGCTTAATTGTCACTAACAGACTGGGACATCCTGTGTTCAATAGGACCTTTGTAAAAGAACTCTGAGACACAGTAATAAGGGTAATGGGTTAGAAAACCTGTACAGAAATTATGTACAGGGTGTACACATCTGAAAACGCAAAACCTTGTACATATTATGGGTAAACCATAGCATGTGGCATGTATGCTATTTTCGTTGTCTTTTGTCAGTTTATTGGCAATTTTAGATTTTATTTGTTTTCTGGACATAACAAATGACAAACTGAAACTTATGTTCCTTGTTTAGACACCTGTTTCATGTATATCCAATAGACACAAGGATCCCGTTACACGCCCATTGAGGCATATTGGGAATATGGTGTTAGGCCCATATTTTCTTGACCATCGGCACACTAGGGGTGATGTGGTGAGCATCATGCCGGCCGCCTTAACCTTCCCAGAGTTGCTCTGGTACCCCAATTCATGAGGCTAGGTCGACCCCGGAGCCGTTTGCGGTCTAAAAAAATCCCACCTCAGCTGTGGATCGAACCATGGACCACCGAGCTAGCAAGCCAGTGCATTAACCACTGTGCTACCACGGCTCAATAGACACAAGTAATGACATACATAAACATTTAAAAATAGCAAGTGACTTTCCTATCATCCTGTATATCTAGGCTAAGGTGAAGGACGTTGGAAGCTCTGAAATGCTTTCCAGCATGTGCCAAGACAAAACTATAACTGTAGAACAGCGAGAACAACACAATTTTTAATGCTGGCTAATATTATATGGTGTCTAGGGAGAACAAGAAAAAAAAATAAATATAAAATAGTTATTCACGAAACAATATTTAATCCTGGCCAATGTTATATGGTATCGGGGGAGGGGGGGGGGGGGGGGGGTTACTATTAACCTTTTCATTTAAATGTAAAGTCAATATTAAAAACTATTTACTTTAAATGTAAAGAAAGTTTTCTGTCGAGTGATTAATCTTAATTCTCATCGAGGGTAAAATCTGAAGTAGATGGGATGGTAGAATTGGAGGAGACACATAACTATGTGTCGGGAAATGCAATACTCAGGAGAGCGTTTTGTGTCTATTCTTTTACCATAGTTGTTGGTGGTACCGGATGAGGGTACTATCTCTGGAACAAGAAGGGAAAAGTGGCCTGAGCTTTAAGACGAGGGACAAACTTCGTAGACACTCCCTGACACTTCTAAGAACGTGCTGCACCCTACATCCTTGACCAGCGGCGAGCGAGAACAGTGATTAAGTCTACCAAGAACCCAATAATCAGACGGAGCAGAACCGTCACTGACAGCTAAGTAACCCAAAAAGCTACCAAGTGACCTCTTTTACACATTTCTATCCCATCCCAACAGAGATGATAAACTTTTTCATAAATAATTTTTCATTTTTTAAACTGTTAAAATCGAAGTGCATATTAAATCTGTTATTTTGGTAACATAAACATTTAACGTCGATGTAATCATTTTGAATGTATTGCATGTTTGTCTCAGTCAATTTGCTAAATGCACTCTAAACAGAGTTATCAGAGTTTTCCAGAACAATAAGAATTCCACCGAGTAAATTAGAGGTGGGGCGTAGACGAGCTAAAATTAATAATGCTTAATTCTTCATAAAGGTGGCAGACAGATATAAGTTAACAATTGCCCTGCCCAAATGCAGCATTGTTCTTGACTTCTGAAATATCTTATGAATATGAACAATCCCTTGAGATGGAAGCACCATTGTCCTATCTGCAGCTCTACCAGGAGTAATCTTTTGCGAGGATAGACACCTTTGAAGACCCATATTAGATACTCTTGGGTTTTGGCCACGCATCGTCAGATGAGCAACTCCCAGTAGCCAGTGAGACATTGGACTTAGAATTCCAAAATTATAAGTGACAGACCGAGTATGTGGGAAACTTTGACATTTAAAAGTAAACACGCATTTTATATACAAAGTCTGTAAACTTAACGGACCAGCATTTTAAATACAAAATCTTGAAACCCAAGGAATCGGGTCACCATTCATAAGAGGAATTTCCCAAGGCCAAGTGATTCGAGAGCATAAAATCAAAATCGCTCGTGTCCATTCTAAACTGTGAAAGGATATTGTGTATAACCCAACATTTTGGGGTAAGTGAAACATTTATTTTACAAATGTGAATTTAACATGTTTCTTGCTTAGTGGTTATATATGAGGCTGGCAACCTCAACATATGAAAATAGCATATTCATAAACCACTACATCAAGCGCTGGTGATTGTTTCTTGCTAGTTGTGTGGAAACTCAACAGCAGAGGTGACGCCAGATTCTGACTGGAGCATTGATGAGTGATGAATCACATCACATGTGCCTCAAGTGTATCATATCATTTTGTGAGATATATGTACTTTTAAAAAATTGTAATTCAGACAAATCATTGGTTTTCGCGCTGTCCAGACACATTTTTCTAGTTAATACATAGAAGAATATTGGTGAATGTTTATCATCTTCCCTGAGCTACGACATGTACTCAAGAACTTAATTCTTCTGAGAGATTAACACTGGTGGGTGGACAGCGTGACAGTGCGCCTGATGGGCTGCTGCAAACAAATGTACTTTGCAGAGGCATTTGTTTCTCTATTTTTGTCTAAAGTTCGTGGTTACAAGTGATCAGACAATTCGGGCTACTAAGCTGACAGACTGAAGTTCCTACGCCACTCGTGTGTGCAGAAGTGCACTCAGCACCAAAAAGAAGTGACTACCACGACTGCTGCAGGACTCACGTAAAGCTAGGTGCTGATTAATAGGCAGCAGCACAATAGGACTTTTTAAAACTCCCCTATGAAGTTTCAACGAGGACATTTTTATCTATAATTCATCATCATTTCATCGCTATTTTAACGTTAAAATTAATGGACTATTAAATTTGTTACATGTTATTTTAAAACTAAATAATAATTGTCTATTTAGTTATTAGAAGTATGAAAGCAAACGTATGAGCAAGATTCTTATATATATATATATAATATATTATATATATATATATATATAATATATATATATATATATATATATATATATATATATATATATATTATATATATATATATATATATATATAGGGTGGCCACTGAAAGACTGAATGATATAAAACAAAAATAATTTTTACAAACACATGTTTTTTTTATTTTTTATAATTTTATTTGGAAATATAGTTCATGGATTTTTTTCAGTATTATGTGTGAAAAACAACATCCTTCAAATGACCACCATTTTCCTGCTCACAAGATACAGGCTCTTTCCACAGCATTTTCCATGACCGAACGCAAGGTTTCAGGTCCTAAACGTCGGATTTCGGCTCGAATGTTCTCCTTAAGTTCTTGAATTGTTCGAGGTTTATTTACATAAACCCGTTCTTTCAAGTAGCCCCACAAAAAGAAGTCTGGTGCCGTCAAATCAGGTGAACGCGGAGGCCAAACAAATTCAGCATTTTTTGAAATTATTCGTTCATCGAAAATTTCTTGCAGGAGGTCCATCCTGGCAGTGTGCGCAGTAGCTCCATTCTGTTGGAACCATACCTCCCGATTATAAATTATCTTCGACCGCTTGGCATAAAAAATTTTCAAGCATTGTCCTATACAGGGCCCCGTTGATTCTTTCTGACTGACCTTCCTCATTTTCAAAGAAATAGGGGCCGATAACTCTTTCAGCCATAACACCGCACCAAACAGTGCATTTTTGGGGATGCAATTGATGCTGATTTAATTCCCTGGGATTCTCAGTACCCCAAAATCTGCAGTTTTGTTTGTTGATGTAACCGGGCGATTAGGTTCCGAATCATGTTATCGCTAGGAGCTACTCTGACATTAAAATGTTGACGATATTTTCTCTGAGTTTGAATAATTGATCTTTCACTGGAATAGAAAAAGTCAATGAGTTTTACTCGTTGCTGGACATCATATAGCCATTTTAATCTCCGAGGGATGCTCTATAACCAAAAAAAAAAAAAAAAAGAAAATGAAAAAGATTGAAAATGAACAAGTTATGACTTTTCCAAACCCTTCAGTCTTTCAGTGGCCACTCTGTCAATAAACTCCACCGAGGACGGTCCCAAGCCCGGCTGAAAGAGGAGGAGGGCGGCCCGCATGGAGGCCGTAAGGAGGCAGCCCCTCCACCATGCAAAGGCACAACAGGCCAATCACCTGTTTGCTTTAAAACATGATTACACAAACTACAAGAGAGAAAACCGGACTGATTCTAAAGGCGACGAACTGGAGCGGACAACGGACAATGACTTATGGAACTTGGAACACAAGAAATATAAATGGGAAAAAAGAGGAGCTGGTGGAAGAGATGAGGAAAGCAAAATTAGAAATCCTGGCTATAACGGAAACAAAGAAAAAGGGACAAGGAGTCATGGATCTAGATGGCAACATGCTGCTCTTCAGTGGTGTACCCACATCTGAAAGAGCTAAAAGGGGCGTGGGTTGCAAAAACCAAAAAGATAGTATCAAGGGATGGAACTTTGTCTCGGAGCGCATTATGGTTGTGAAACTAAAAGAAGGAGAAACCATAGTCAACCTGGTCATAGTGTATGGGCCAAATAAGGATGAGAGAGCAGAGGCCAAGGAGGAATTCTTTGAGCTGCTTCAAAGGACAGTGGATGACTGCCTTGATAAAATTATCGTGCTCGGAGATTTCAATGCCAGAGTTGGAAATGACCATACTAGTTGGGGTGGAGTTATCGGAAGATATGGAGAAGATACTCTCAATGACAATGGAAAGCGACACCTTAGATTATGCAGTGAGCAGAATCTGATCATTACAAACACAAAGTTCCCCCATAAGTGCATACATGCATACACTAGATGTGAACCAACAAAGAATGAGATGTCAGTGATCGGCTATGCCATTGTTAGGAGGAGCTCATTCAAATATGTCCAGGATGCTAGAGTCTGGAGGGGGCCAGAGATTGGAAGTGATCACTACCTGCATACAATCAAAAGAACAACTGAAAGCGTTGCTCAGCCTAGGAACTGCCCAACATCACGCAAGAAACCAAGTAAACAAACTGGAGAAATGAGCATTAAGACCTACAAGCTGAGAGAGCCAGAAATTAAGACCAGATATCAGGGGCTTATTGCTGCAGCGGTGAGCAACACAGAAGAACAACCTGATGACTTGGAAACCCTCTGGCTTAAATTCAAGGACATCATAAAGACAGCTGCTGCATAAGCATGTGGTGAAGTCCGACTTGGGAACAAGAGAAAGAGGACACCTTGTTGGACAGAAGAAGTCAAAGAGAAAATAAGAGAGAAGAAAATGGCATGGAAACAATACTTAGGAGCTAAAAACACAGCAGGACAAATAGAGAAATATAGAGAATATGTGATACTCAGAACAGAAGCAAAGAACAATGTGCTAGCAGCAAAACAGAATTCCTGGGAAGAATTTGGAGAAAAGCTAGAAACAGATGCGCAAGAAAACCAGAGATTATTCTATAAGACCCTAAAGAACATGAGGAAGGAAAAACAATGCCCTCTCAAATTTATAAAGGACAAGCAAGGCAAATTGCTTACTGCCCCGAAGGAAGTAATGGAAAGATGGAAAGAATATTTCTCAGAACTCCTTGATGGTGAGCAAGGTCAAGCATCAGAAATGATAACCACTAGCACAGAAGAGGAAACCAATGGTGAAGAAGACGACATAAAGATGGAAGAACTGAAGGCAGCACTGGAGAAAATCAAGATGGGCAAAGCAGCAGGGCATGATGGTATAACACCAGAAATGGTTAAGATGGGAGGATCAGGCGACCTATTACTCTTAAAGGTCCTACAGGTGCAACAAGACCATACCAAAGGATTGGGAGATTACCATCATAACACCAATTTTAAAAAATGGTGACAATCGACAATGTGGAAACCATAGAGGCATATCCCTTCTCAGTGTCCCTTGTAAAATCTACTCCAGAATCATAGAGCAGAGACTCCGACGCCTAGTTGAGCCACAATTGGATGAGGTCCAGTGCGGATTCCAAGCAAACCGAAGTACTCAAGACCTAATCTTCACACTCAGACAGCTGAGTGAAAAAGCCCTTGAGTATAAGAGCGAGATCTATCTTTGTTTCATAGATCTGGAAAAGGCGTTTGACAGGGTTCCCTGGAGCAAACTTTGGGACTGTTTGGCAAGGAAGAACATTCCAGCACCTCTGATTCATGCTATACAGAGCTTCTACAAGTCTTGCAGAAATTATGTGAGGACAGCAAACCATAAGTCAAAAGAGTTCAGGACCATCACTGGTGTAAGACAAGGTGATATCCTGTCACCTTATCTTTTCATACTCCTCATGGACGATGTCATCAAGGCATGTAAGGAGAGAACAAGAAAGTATTCAATGGGGTACTGGAAGATGAGACAGGTCTGTATTTCAGAGCTGGCGTTTGCTGATGATGTCAGGGCGTGTCTACGAAGTTTGTCCCTCGTCTTAAAGCTCAGGCTACTTTTCCCTTCTTGTTCCAGAGATAGTACCCTCATCCGGTACCACCAACAACTATGGTAAAAGAATAGACACAAAATGCTCTCCTGAGTATTGCATTTCCCGACACATAGTTATGTGTCTCCTCCAATTCTACCATCCCATCTACCTCAGATTTTACCCTCGATGAGAATTAAGATTAATCACTCGACAGAAAACTTTCTTTACATTTAAAGTGAATAGTTTTTAATATTGACTTTACATTTAAATGAAAAGGTTAATAGTACAGATAGAATCTGTTTACATTTACATCTTCACTGACTGAAACATTTTCACAATAAAGATTGAATATGTTTTCAGTTACATTTACACTGGTTTAAAAATGTTCACAATGTAGGTTGATTGTGTTTTCATTTACGTCTACAATGGTTGAAAAACTTAAAAACTTTCATTATTTTTAAAGTTAATGGGTTTACATAGACATTTTCACTGGTTTGTAAATATAATTATTATAATTAGAACGTACATTATTTCTTTCATCTTTCCCTCCCTGCTCCATATGGAACATGATGAAAAATGGACTACCTTGTGCTGTTAGTTCTCTGTAAGAAAAAGCAGTCACCAGCCCGTGCAGTGGTGGTACATGAAATCATCATTCTATACGCCATGTGAATATTATATATTGCCAAGTGAATATTATATATATATTGCCATGTGAATATTATATTTTGCCATTTGAATATTAATTTGTGAAAATCGCTAGTGGATGTCCAAGTCATTTGAGGCTGGCAACCTCAGCAAATAGAATGATGATTTCATGAACCACCACTGCAAGGGCCGGTGACTGCTTTATTGCTAGTTTCATAAAGAGAACTAAAAGCATAGGTAATCCCAAGTTCCATACAGTGCAGGGATGGAAAGATGAAAGAAATGATGTACATTCTAATTATAATATTTACATTTACAAACCAGTGTAAATGTCTAAGTAAACATATTCACTTTAAAAATAATGAAAGTTTTCAAGCTTTTCAACCAGTGTAAATGTAAATGGGAACATATTTCTCTATATTGTGAACATTTTTCAACCAGTATATAGGTAAATGTAAGCATATTCTAGCTGTACTATTAACCTTTTCATTTGAAAGTAAAGAAAATATAAAACTATTCATTTTAAATGTAAAGAAAGATTTCTCTCGAGGGATTAAGCTTAATTCTCATCGAGGGTAGATTCTGAGGTAGACGGGATGGTGAAATAGGAAGAAGGGGACACATAACTATGTGTCGGGAAACTCAATACTCAGAGAGTATTTGTTTCTATTATTTTACCATACTAGATGGTGGTACCAGTTGAGGGTATTATCTCTGGAACAAGAAGGGAACATGTGGCCTAAATTCGAAGCTAGATACCATAATCAAGACGAGGAACCAACTTCGTAGACACTCCCTGACACGTCTGGTAACGTGCTGCGCCCTACAACCTTTACCAGTAACGAGCGGGATCAGCGACCCAGTCTAACAAGAACCAAACCATCAGAAGGGGCAGAACGGTCACTGACAGCCAAGTAACACATAAAAGCTGCCAAGTGACCTCCTTTACAAACTTCAAATACATCACAACAGTGATGATAACTTTCTGATAAATAGTTATTCATTTAAAAAAAAAAAAACCTTGTTAAAACCTAAATGATTATTAAATCTGTTATCTGTAAATATTTCTTCTTTCACAGGGCATGCGTGCTATGGTTCAAGACGTAAGTAAATTATTTATAGCTTTATTTAAACACACATTATTTGTAAGAGCATACATATATTTTGCAATATAAATAGTTAGAGGCAACAGACAATGACGTCAAAATAAGAATGTAAAATTCACGAGGAGATACAATGTGATTGCATTGACAAATGCAATATTGATAAATATTAGGAAATCAGGGAGCCGCGCTAGCGTAGTGGTTACCACACCGCTCTGGCGACCGGGTGATCCAGGATCAAACCCGGGCGACGGCATTTGAGGATTTTTCGTCGACCGGGGATTTGGACTGGATTAACTCGAGACCTGGCGAGAACATTTGAAGGAGTTTCGTCGACCAGGGATTGGCGGCTCCTGAGCCGACCCAGCTCTAATGGGTACCTCCGAAATCGGCGAGTATCTGCCTGAATGGCGAGGGACACCTGTCTCTGTACAAGAAAAAAAGGGATACTCACGTAAAATCAATGTCAGGTTAGACATTAATAATAACCTGAGATTTCGCCTCGAGTATTAGCGGGCGTACGAAAGAAAAAAAAAAAATTAGGAAATCAGAAGAAATCAAACCCATCACACATGTAACCGTAGGTAGGTTGCTTTGTGGATAAAGCCTAACTTTAATTCTGATCAAGTGGTATAAGGCTACTGGCTAGCTGCCAGAGATGTTGATTCCTTGATATGTATCTATTTGAACCAGGTTCGATTCAGTGGTTTATTCCTATATCGTATGTAGTGGTAGTATGTTAGGCCTAAGTATTTATCCTTTAGATCCAGTTGTGTTATTCTGTCATCCAATTCCACTAGTATTTACTAACAAAGTCCAGGTGAACAATTTAAACTTCAAAATGAGATTTTATTCTTGTATAACTTCAACTCTTTGTCAAAGTGGACAAAGTCACTTCCAAGTAGAAATCAATGGTACGAGTACATGGTTTCATAGGTTTCTTCATGAAATCAGTCGTTCTTAGATCGTCTGGGGACTCCTACAAGTACGAGTATTTACTAAAAATGCTGGCTGAAATACAAGGTTGAGATAATACTAAGCTGACCATAAAGGTCATCACTATCTATTTAGTCAATATCAATTGACTTGTCTGTAATATAAATAATCTCTCTTGGTCAGTCTTGAAAATCTTGAGTATGCTTAACTTTAACACAAGATCACTCTACGAAGTAATTTGCAATACTGAATTGGTTTCTGTCTGTTTCGACAATATATTCGTAGGGTTTGGAAAATCTCATAATTCTGATTGGAAGAGGCACTACTCTTAGGCCTCTTACTCAGATAGCTATGACGTCAATGGTCATTACGTTGGTTGCTAACGGTCTATTAGTTAAGGGAACGCAGTGGTCAGTGTCATTTGTTGTCAATTGAAGCATGATTTATGAAATTAAACTATTGGTCTTTTAAACTAATCTAATGATGTCTTAAACTATCCTAACGTTCCGGTTACACACAACAACAACAACAACAACAAAACTTCCAGCTCAAACGCCGAACCAGTCGACTCTATTATACGACTCTGAAACAAGTAGGGGAAAAAAAACTACAACAAACAGTAAGTTGCAGACTTTCACAAATATGTGACATTCGAGAATTGAAACGGTACAACGTCATTAATGTGGAACTGGCGACAATAACCACTGAGATAGGAGATGAGAATAAACTCTGATGACTGATTGGACAAACACATTGTTGAAAAACTTGTGATAGCTTTACCATGCAGTCTTTGTTCAGGAGTTGTCAGGGAAAGAGAAATGGAGGGAAGCCAAAAAAAAAAAAAAAAAAAAACCACAAGGGATAGAGAACTGAAGACAGAAATGAAAATATAGGAAGACATGACAAAACATGAAACTGCACGTGACAGGAGTACTTGGCACGTGACAGGAATACTTGGTACGTATTGGATGAATGCCGTCTGCTCCTTGACGAGGTCAAGCGTAATGTCCTATAGCAGAAACTGCCGTAGTGGAATGAAGAGTTAGAGACTTCACTATACTAGGTCATAGACTTCACTATACTAGGTCATAGACTTCACTATACTAGGTCATAGACTTCACTATACTAGGTCATATACTTCACTATACTAGGTCATAGACTTCACTATACTAGGTCATAGACTTCACTATACTAGGTCATAGACTTCACTATACTAGGTCATAGACTTCACTATACTAGGCCATAGACTTTGTTACGACGTGTTTTATGATGATAGCCACTATTATAGTGAGCATTTTGAAAGTTACGCGTTAAGGGGTTGAGATGCTATTAATATATATTATGTTTCGCGCTTCACGGTATTGAACGCGAATTTGTACAGTTGTCTAGGTTTATGATGACGTGTTACGTTGGTATGCTAACACATGACAACGTTATATTTTTACCCTTCAGACTCCGAACTTGATCCAAGTCGGGCGTATTTTGGATTACTCCCAGTATAGGTTGAATTGCGCTGAAGTCCTTTTGAAGATAGGCTACGGGGTCAGCTATCTTAAGTTATGAATATAAGATTGGCGGATTCTTATCAATGATTATGTTTTCCTGAATTAGGAATAAAAGGGGAGTATAAATTCGTGATTTATTATAATCGTTATCTTCGCCAAGACGACGGCTGTTCGCTACCGGATGCTCGGCATATGACTTCACGTGTAAACAGTCGGACCTTTTGACGACAGAACAAGTAATATATATGAGATTGTAATGGACTGCGCAGAATAAGCTGATACTCGTATAACTAACTATCTGATGCAAATGAATTCAACTATCTTGTCTGTAATAATAAATATGTACTGTTTTCGTGGACTCAAAGAAACCGCATCTTTGTTTGCTTCAATCCAATTGACTTGATCATATTGCTCATCATTCGCGAACACCATCAGATCAGCGCAATAGTTCGATTAATGACAGATTGAAGATCAAGGGAAGGTACACAGAATAATAATATATGAAAACCATTCTTCAATCAAATGTTTAAAGGATCAAAAACAGAACTCAACAAAACGGTGGCAACAGACTTCACTACACTAGGTCATAGACTTCACTATACTAGGTCATAGATTTCACTATACTAGGTCATGGCTCCTTAAATGTGGTTACCAATTCTCTTCTACACTATGTTTATCTTCCCTAACTCAGGTGCAGAGTAAGGTACCTATTTACAGCTGGGGCGACTGAAGCATAAAGCTACAAATTTTCATTAAAATCCAATTATTAAAAAATAGTTTTTTCTAATTAGAGCTCTCTTTAACATAATATCTGTTAATTTAACATTTAGGGCAGCTTTATTAATTTGACTTAATTTTACATTATAATGCTATAATTTTGATTTTCGTTGACATCTTTTGTTACTTTTAATATTTGCTTATGCATGTTTTTTTACTAGTAATTTTTAATGATAAATTTAATTTACTATTAAGTTTTGTTTACATTGTATGAATTTGTTATTTGCTTTAAGTTGCTCTTGATTCATTGTCTGCAGAAGGAGACCCAAACGGAAGAATCAATCTTTGGAGGGGTAAGTAACCTGTATTTTTAACGTTCAAAACAAATTTTGAATATGCAGCGTGTGTATATGTGTGTGTGTGTGAGTATGTGTGTGTGTGTGTGTGTGTGTGTGTGTGTGTGTGTGTGTGTAAAAAGATCCTTACATGTACTTACATGATTATATAAAATATACTTCAAGTTAATTGATGGGTTTTTAATGACTGCCCAAAAATTGTGAATGAAACAGCTATAATATTATATTAAAAATAATTCCTCTTCTTTCCCAGGTGCCTACCCAATACTCATCTCTTGAGCAGGTTTGTTATTGTTTGGACATGCAGGAATCCACAGTAAAGTAACTGTGTGATATCACATCATTCTTGAAACGTGTCAACTTGGTGCTCGGTGACACGACAGACGAAACAATCCTCCTACGGCTACTTTTTTTTTTTAATGCCACTTCTGGGGTTCAAAATGAGGTCTAATGACTTTATTGTGTTAAGGTGTGTGATCCCGGCCCTGGCTAAGACCCGGCATACTCTAGAAATGATCCCTAAAAGTATGACACTTTGATCTTAGCCAAATTTTTTTTTCCTCGCTTGAGGTCGCATATTTTTTCCTCGCATGAGGTCGCATTGTCCCCGCCCCAAACCCGGCCCTGGTCAAGACCACATGTCCCAACACTAGAAGACCCAATGACAAAATGTGTCACTGTAGTGATCCTCTGTGTTCTCACACAAGGGACCTAATGACACATGAATGTCACTGTACCGGTCCCTGTGTCTAGACACTTGATCTTAGCCAAAAGGCCGAGAAGCGAGAAGCGATTGGATTTTTTTTTTCCTCGCTTGAGGTCGCATATTTTTTCCTCGCATGAGGTCGCATTGTCCCCGCCCCAAACCCGGCTCTGGTCAAGACCGCATGTCCCAACACAAGAAGACCCAATGACAAAATGTGTCACCTAGTGATCTTCTGTGTTCTCACACAAAGGACCTAATGACACATGAATGTCACTGTACTGGTCCCTGTGTCTAGACACATGATCTCAGCCAAAGGCCAGATATTAGGGCGTTGGGTTTCACAGCGTTATTTGTGAAGCGATTGGATTTTTTTTTTTTCTCGCTTGAGGTCGCATATTTTTTCCTCGCATGAGGTCGCATTGTCCCCGCCCCAAACCCGGCTCTGGTCAAGACCACATGTCCCAACACAAGAAGACCCAATGACAAAATGTGTCACCTAGTGATCTTCTGTGTTCTCACACAAAGGACCTTTTTTTTTTCCTCGCTTGAGGTCGCATATTTTTTCCTCGCATGAGGTCGCATATTTTTTCCTCGCATGAGGTCGCATTGTCCCCGCCACACACCCGGCTCTGGTCAAGACCACATGTCCCAACACAAGAAGACCCAATGACAAAATGTGTCTTTTTTTTTTTTTTCTCGCTTGAGGTCGCATATTTTTTCCTCGCATGAGGTCGCATTGTCCCCGCCCCAAACCCGGCCCTGGTCAAGACCACATGTCCCAACACTAGAAGACCCAATGACAAAATGTGTCACTGTAGTGATCCTCTGTGTTCTCACACAAGGGACCTAATGACACATGAATGTCACTGTACCGGTCCCTGTGTCTAGACACTTGATCTTAGCCAAAAGGCCGAGATATTTGAGGGTCGGCATGAGGTCGCATTGTCCCCGCCCCAAACCCGGCTCTGGTCAAGACCACATGTCCCAACACAAGAAGACCCAATGACAAAATGTGTCACCTAGTGATCTTCTGTGTTCTCACACAAAGGACCTTTTTTTTTTCCTCGCTTGAGGTCGCATATTTTTTCCTCGCATGAGGTCGCATATTTTTTCCTCGCATGAGGTCGCATTGTCCCCGCCACACACCCGGCTCTGGTCAAGACCACATGTCCCAACACAAGAAGACCCAATGACAAAATGTGTCTTTTTTTTTTTTTCCTCGCTTGAGGTCGCATATTTTTCCTCGCATGAGGTCGCATTGTCCCCGCCCAAAACCCGGCTCTGGTCAAGACCACATGTCCCAACACTAGAAGACCCAGTGACAAAATGTGTCACCTAGTGATCCTCTGTGTTCTCACACAAGGGACCTAATGACACATGAATGTCACTGTACCGGTCCCTGTGTCTAGACACATGATCTCAGCCAAAGGCCAGATATTAGGGCGTTGGGTTTCACAGCGTTATTTGTGAATTATTTTTTTTTTTTTTTCTCGCTTGAGGTCGCATATTTTTTCCTCGCTGTGGTGAAGTGGGATGTTATAAATATTTATAGGGGACTTAGTGTACTGACTGAGATCAGCTGTGAAGGTATCTATATCTATTAAGAGTAGTGTATTATAGATAACCTTACTTGCTGCCACATATATATATCTATCTCAGTCAGAATTATTCTGGAATAGTGTGATGACTACGTTATGTGTCTAGGGTATGTGTATGATGAAGTGTAAGTCACAACAACAGACAGATAAACAATTTAATTTAATCCACTACTCTTGACAACACTGTGACACTCACATACATATAACACTCTATGAGAATATCTTAAGGAGTCACTGATAACTTTTCAAATAACAATATGTATTCATTGTTGTTATAAAGGTATATGTGTCCTGATTCAAATACAAAGGAACCAGGGATCACAATCAATTTTAATTACAAGTATATGTACAGACTTTATCAATATGAATATTGTAGTGACATATATTATTAAAAATATCCTATGTGTGTCAGTTGTGTAGTAGTAATATGAGGTAATACTGGTTTTGTTTTGTTCAAGCTCTGTTGGTATTTGTCATCATGACTTCAATAGTTTGTCTTTTGGGACTAGTATTGGAGATGTTCTCAGTTCCTGATATTAAGACAATTAAATTCCCCTCTGAATGTTATTTTTATAAAGTCATTTCAAGATGAGGGGACATAATGTTGAGCTCAGCTGGCCAAATCAGCTTATCTTGCGTGATGGCGGCAGGAAACGACTCCTCTGCTCGAATTCTCCCCTGGGCTCTGGAGACACCTCACTGATAGCTAAAAAGACCAAGGAGTATGCTGTCCGACTCTGGATTCAGCAAAGCTCTGACCAGGTGCTGCTCAGTACCATCAAGACCACGGTCCCTGTAATCAAGAAGGATGTACCTTCTACTTCATAATTAACTTATACTCTCTTTTTACACTGATCACAACACATCACAAACATTGAGTTCAGAGCGTTAGGCCAACTATCAGCGATTATATCAGCGAGTCTGGCCAATCGAGCCACGTTTCGACAAGTGTTTGAAAAAATGTTACCTTCCTACGTCTCCCTAACAACCAAGATAGTATTTATAGCCCGACCAATCGTGGTTAGTCTTTCATTTGTTGCGCTCCAATCAATTTGGAGTTTACATGGTAGGCTATTTCTGTAACGTAAGGTTTTTTTCAAACACGTTATAAAAAAATTTTATGAGCAGAAATGATTTTATGTTGTCAGGCATCCCCACTATTTTATTTTGGTTATAATTTATTAATTCCTGGACTATTTGCGTAACGTTTTACATATTCTTTGTCAGCAAGCCCTAAGGAACCCAAATATCCAAATTTAAAAGAGCTACGTGGCTGCGTTCAAAATATGCAATTCCTTCTACCTCCTGTTTCGAAGATGTGCTGTCTGGGTACTGTAATGTTTTCAAACGTAAACCCATCTATTGTTATCTTTCCTAATAAGCGTTTTTTGTGATTTTAAAACCTAACTCTGGGAAGGGTAGTGTATTTTATCACTGTTCGTCCGAAAAAGTTAGTGCATGTAGCCTAACACGCGTGATAGTAGTAATTGTGTATCGCGTTACGCTTGTTGGGGGTGGCATTAATAGCGAGACGCGTGTTTAATTTTGCATGCGTTCCTGATTTTATTCGCCCCTCTCTCTTTTTATTTGAGTCCATCTGTTCGTTCGTTTTGGTAACGCAGTATAATTAATGTTAGGATTAATTTAGGTCATTACGCAGGGTGCCTCTCAATGTTTTTCCAAGAAATACAGCACACGTTTCATTGAAGAAAGTGGGTAATAATACAGTAAGCTTTTACTATCAACGTGAAAGCGTTACAATTTGCAGACGAAGCAGAAAACAAGGGGGATTTCGAGTACCTTCTTTGTGGCAGCACTGTTATTTTACCATTGCTCTTTTCTTTATTAATTTTATTTGTTAGGCTTCATATTTACCTAATAATTTATATATGTGGATTAGAATATTCCACGACACCTCCCCTCTTAAAACAGACATTATATGTCAGTCCTTTATTCTATATACACATAGAGAAATTTATTATTATTTCTGGGGTTTACGGTGATTCTCATCACACGGATGGCGGCTTAAAAAATCCGCTCCCAAATTGGTTTTTCCAGATATATACTCAATGCTAAAATTATATGGAGCCAAAAGTAAAGACCATCGGAGTAACCTGGAGTTCTCATGCCTAGCCTGTGCTAGAAACGATAAAGGTTTGTGGTCTGTTTGCAACTTAAATGCCTTCCCATATAGATAAATATTGAATTTCTTTATCGCCATATTACTGCAAGACATTCTTTTTCGCTAGTTGAGTAGTTGATTTCAGCTTTATTCAACTTTCTGCTAGCATATGCCACTGGGCTTAATTCCCCATCCAATGCATCTGATTTCTGTAGTAGAGTTGCACCTAACCCAATATTACTTGCATCCGTCCTTACTATGAATTCTTGACTTAAGTCAGGTAATTTCAAAATGGGTTTACTTGTGAGCTTTTCCTTCAATTCTTGGTAAGTCATTTCACATTGTGGTGTCCATGTAATGCGATCTGGATGTCCTTTACGTGTCAATTCAGTTAACGGTGCACATATGGAATTAAAGTTTTTGATATACTTCTGGTAGAAACCACATAATGAGACAAAGGATCTCACGTCCTTCTTGGTTTGTGGTCTCGGGGCTTTCTGTAGTTTCTCTAAATTCTTTGGGTCAGGGGTCATGTTTCCCTGATAAACTGTGTGTCCCAAAAATTCCAATTCTTTACATCCAACGCAACATTTGGTTGGTCGGGCTGTTAAATTTGCCTCCCTAAGTCGATCAAACAGCATGTTCAGAGAGTCAATGTGTTTCCTCAAATGTTTCTGTTGCTATAAGGATATCATCCATAAAATTTGTTATACAGGGATTATTCAGAGGATCCAATAATTTTCTCATCATTCTAGAGAAGACACTAGGCGCATTCTTCAATCCAAATGGCAATCTATTAAACTCATAGTGTCCTTCTGAGGTACTAAAAGCTAGGTATGGTCTAACCTCAGGCTTTACTGGAATCTGATAGTATCCTTTACTCAGATCCACTTTTGAGAAATATTTAGCTTTATTTAGCCTGGCAAACAGCTGATTTGTATCCGGCAATGGATCCACCTGTCCTTCTGTAATAGCATTCAGTCTCCTGTAATCTATACAGAGTCTATGTTCTCCAGAGGGCTTCCTTAAGAGTACAACACCGGAACTATACGAAGACTCACTGTGCGAAATAATTCCTTCCTTCAATAAGATAGTCTATCTCTTCCTTCAAAGCTTTCTCCTTAGCAAACGGAATCGAATATGGTTTCATACAGACAGGTGTGGAGTCTATTAGTTTCATATCATATTCCAATAGGTTTGTATGCCCTGGTCGGTCTGTTAACACCTCTGCATGATTATTTAGAACCTGTTGCACTCTCTCTTTCTGAGTTTTTGTTAAATGTGTACTGATTTTCACCTGTGCTGCTGTCTCACAGGGGTGTAATGGATATTCAAATGATGAAAGTGGTTCCTTTTTCATCTCCATGGCGATGGACAAGGTCAACAAGTGTGTCTCTTCCTGATGTTCTCTTTCCAAATATTTCTTCAGGAGATTCACATGATAGATTTTTTCTTTCCCCTTCTTATCTATCTTATAATTTGTTCTAGATACCTTCTCTAAAACTGTATATGGACCCTGCCATCCAATTTGTAACTTATTCTGACTCCCGGGCAAAAGAAGCAGTACCTTCTCTCCCACAGCCAAATCTCTGTCTTTCGCCTTCCTGTTATAATAGGCAGCATGTTTCTTCCTGGCTTGTTTTAAATTTTCATTGGCAAGTTTCCAGCCAGTTTTTAACCGAGTGGTCAGCTCATTCACATATTGGTATGAAGATGTAATGTTTTCCTCTGCCTTTTCATCAATCCACGTTCTTAACATAGCTACATGTGGACCTTTAATTGTGTGGACCTATTTGTCCCTGCACCGGTATGGTCTCTTCCACTCGAAGCTTTGTAGTGATGATTTTTCCTCCCAGAATTATCATTCACAAAACGACCGCTACCAATTCTTCTTTTGGGGCTTTCTCCCCACTTAAAATTCTTGATGAGAGATTTCCTCTCTACATCTTCTTCCTCCAGTTTGTTTAAGTCCGATTGAGGGATTGTCGGCTTATCCTGGGGTAAGACATCCTTTTGCACTCTCCGCATAGTGGCCATTGTAAAACAGTTAAGTGAAGCTTGTCCGTGAAAAGGGGCTTCCCATTCCATTTGGTCCACTTTTTTCAAATTTATATTTCTTTTTATTATCAGGCCTAATTTTGCCCCGTGGCGTGTCCAGGTCCTGATCCATGTTCCCACTTGTGGGTGTTCCCTCATGTGCTATGCTACACCTTTCTACAAAATTTTCAATGTCCCATCTTGCTTTGGGCCAATAATAATTGTGAGCCACCTTTTGAATGATGGTACCTATCTTCTCATGGTCCCCATCTGGTTTCACATGTAGGCTCCTTATTAAGTCTGCCCTATATCTTTTTGGAAGTACCAGCTGTCCTTGACCTTTGGATCTAGCTCCAGTCTTCCTATACATCAACTTGTTTTTCATGTAAAAATCTCCCTTGCCTGGAGTTGTATGACAAGTTGACAATTTTCTGAAACAAGGCTTGAGTGTTTTATCCCCAGCCTGTGCCTTCCTCATCTCTTCTGGAGTGGTATCTAACATAATATCCTCCTCCTGTCTTGAGGTCGACCTGACCTGAAGGGTGGCCATATACACATGTTTCCTTCTGCAACGGTCAGTGTCATGATTGTCCATCTGACAATTTTTACACCACCTTTTTCCTTGGTTGAAAGATTTTCTTTCATCATATTTCCTTTCATCGAATTGTGGGAATTTATTTTTATGTTCATACCGTGGCCTATCAAATTGGTGCTTACCTTTATTTTGATCCCTAGGATCAAATTTATTAAAGTTCTGTGGTGCCCTAAAGTTATCCACTTGTTTCTTTTTATTACCTGTTACCTCTGCTTGAGCTGCTTGATACCTTTCAGCAACATTTAGCAACTCACCCAGCCTCTCTGCACCTTGTTCCATGAGAAACTTTCTCAGGTCTGGAGCCATGGACTCTCTTAATTGCTCTATAAGGACCATTTCCTTAAGATCTTGGGTTTTCCCCAGAGAAGTCCATTTCTCCAAGTATGTCTCTATTCGTGCAGAGAACTGGTGATAGGTTTCACCTGACAGTAGTTTAGCATTCCTAAATTTTTTCCTATAGAATTCTGCATTCTTTTCATACCTTAACAAAAGAGCCTGCTTTAGCATGTCATAATTTTCCTGATCACCTCTGCTCATTTTAGCAAAAACTTCATAAGCTGCCCCACGAAGTCCCTGAGATAACTTTAAGCTCCACCTTTCTCTCTCTAACCCATACGTGGTGGCTAATAGTTCATACCTATTTAGGTAGCTCTCTATATCATCGTCTTTCTCAACAAAATGATCTAAATGAAAATTCATAGCTGAGGCTGAGGCTCCCTGGTTAGCAGTGGCCTCAGAGGCAAAGGGACTGGCACCATTTTCAGGAGCATGGCCTTGAAACTCAAACTCCCTTAGTCGTAACTCATGTTCCCTTTGTAATCTCTTCTCCTCCTTTTCTGCTTCCCTCTCTGCAGTCAATCTTCTTTCTTCTGCAGCTAATTTCTTCTCTTCTCTTTCTGCTTCCAATTTCTTAGCCTCTTTGTCAGCCTCAATCTGCAACCTCTTAGTCTCAGCCTCAGCTTGCAACCTCTTAGTCTCAGCCTCAGCTTTAAATTGTAACTTCTTAATTTCCCTTTCAGCCTCTAACTTTCTTTCGGCTTCAAACCTTCTTTCTTCACGTTCAATACATTTGTCACATTCCGTAGTGACATAGGCAACCATAACTTGCCCATCTAATCCTAACTCTTTTGCAGTCTGAACAGCAGCAGATCGAAACTTGGCCAGGTCCGCCATTGTCTATCAGGTAAATTTATACAATGTCTAACCAACAATTTAATCTCTAAATATATCTAATGGACAACACAGGCACCGTGAGCTCAACCTTATTTAATTCCACCCAAGGATACCTTTTAATTCTTATATTCCCTGAAGTGAATTACCCCCAATATTTTTAATAGGGAAAGATTCAAAATCCCAAGAGCGAGACCCCAATATATGTGGTGAAGTGGGATGTTATAAATATTTATAGGGGACTTAGTGTACTGACTGAGATCAGCTGTGAAGGTATCTATATCTATTAAGAGTAGTGTATTATAGATAACCTTACTTGCTACCACATATATCTATATATCTCAGTCAGAATTATTCTGGAATAGTGTGATGACTACGTTATGTGTCTAGGGTATGTGTATGATGAAGTGTAAGTCACAACAACAGACAGATAAACAATTTAATTTAATCCACTACTCTTGACAACACTGTGACACTCACATACATATAACACTCTATGAGAATATCTTAAGGAGTCACTGATAACTTTTCAAATAACAATATGTATTCATTGTTGTTATAACGGTATATGTGTCCTGATTCAAATACAAAGGAACCAGGGATCACAATCAATTTTAATTACAAGTATATGTACAGACTTTATCAATATGAATATTGTAGTGACATATATTATTAAAAATATCCTATGTGTGTCAGTTGTGTAGTAGTAATATGAGGTAATACTGGTTTTGTTTTGTTCAAGCTCTGTTGGTATTTGTCATCATGACTTCAATAGTTTGTCTTTTGGGACTAGTATTGGAGATGTTCTCAGTTCCTGATATTAAGACAATTAAATTCCCCTCTGAATGTTATTTTTATAAAGTCATTTCAAGATGAGGGGACATAATGTTGAGCTCAGCTGGCCAAATCAGCTTATCTTGCGTGATGGCGGCAGGAAAGGACTCCTCTGCTCGAATTCTCCCCTGGGCTCTGGAGACACCTCACTGATAGCTAAAAAGACCAAGGAGTATGCTGTCCGACTCTGGATTCAGCAAAGCTCTGACCAGGTGCTGCTCAGTACCATCAAGACCACGGTCCCTGAAATCAAGAAGGATGTACCTTCTACTTCATAACTAACTTATACTCTCTTTTTACACTGATCACAACACATCACAAACATTGAGTTCAGAGCGTTAGGCCAACTATCAGCTTCATGTGAAATACTTTATTCCAGCATTAACCTCCTTAATGGTTACCACGCCTCTGCCATTCCAGCATTATTTCTTTCTAGTCAATCATCCAGGTGTCAGTGTACTATTTGGCCATTCCATGCCGTTTTACTTTCCTCCGACACCCTCTGTTCAGGCTGGAGCATTATAGGCTTTATCTCCTGTTTGCCACTGAACTACACATATATATACAGGCATAAATTAACAATTCACATTCAATTTTCATTAAAAGATACTGAATGGTTCAAGCTTACCACAATTCATAGAATAAACACAGATACGTTGATTAGCAATGAATTCTGGCACATTTACTGGCACAAATTCCCATCTGCTTATGTTCCAGGCTTTTATTTAGCAAAAATATGAGCTGGCTTCAACGCACTGATGCTTTATCAAGCTTATTTAAACAAGTGGTTTCGAACTAACGCTCCTAAGTGATTATATCAGCGAGTCTGGCCAATCGAGCCACGTTTCGACAAGTGTTTGAAAAAATGTTACCTTCCTACGTCTCCCTAACAACCAAGATAGTATTTATAGCCCGACCAATCGTGGTTAGTCTTTCATTTGTTGCGCTCCAATCAATTTGGAGTTTACATGGTAGGCTATTTCTGTAACGTAAGGTTTTTTTTCAAACACGTTATAAAAAAATTTTATGAGCAGAAATGATTTTATGTTGTCAGGCATCCCCACTATTTTATTTTGGTTATAATTTATTAATTCCTGGACTATTTGCGTAACGTTTTACATATTCTTTGTCAGCAAGCCCTAAGGAACCCAAATATCCAAATTTAAAAGAGCTACGTGGCTGCGTTCAAAATATGCAATTCCTTCTACCTCCTGTTTCGAAGATGTGCTGTCTGGGTACTGTAATGTTTTCAAACGTAAACCCATCTATTGTTATCTTTCCTAATAAGCGTTTTTTGTGATTTTAAAACCTAACTCTGGGAAGGGTAGTGTATTTTATCACTGTTCGTCCGAAAAAGTTAGTGCATGTAGCCTAACACGCGTGATAGTAGTAATTGTGTATCGCGTTACGCTTGTTGGGGGTGGCATTAATAGCGAGACGCGTGTTTAATTTTGCATGCGTTCCTGATTTTATTCGCCCCTCTCTCTTTTTATTTGAGTCCATCTGTTCGTTCGTTTTGGTAACGCAGTATAATTAATGTTAGGATTAATTTAGGTCATTACGCAGGGTGCCTCTCAATGTTTTTCCAAGAAATACAGCACACGTTTCATTGAAGAAAGTGGGTAATAATACAGTAAGCTTTTACTATCAACGTGAAAGCGTTACAATTTGCAGACGAAGCAGAAAACAAGGGGGATTTCGAGTACCTTCTTTGTGGCAGCACTGTTATTTTACCATTGCTCTTTTCTTTATTAATTTTATTTGTTAGGCTTCATATTTACCTAATAATTTATATATGTGGATTAGAATATTCCACGACACTCGCATGAGGTCGCATTAGTACCCGCCCAAACCCGGCCTCGGTCAAGACCACATGTCCCAACACAAGAAGACCCAATGACAAACTGTGTCACTGTAGTGATTCTCTGTGTTCTCACACAAGGGACCTAATGACACATGAATGTCACTGTACCGGTTCCTGTGTCTAGACTTTTTTTTTTTTCCTCGCTTGAGGTCGCATATTTTTTTCCTCGCATGAGGTCGCATTATCCCCGCCCAAACCCGGCCCCGGTCAAGACCACATGTCCCAACACTTTTTTTTTTTTTTTTCCTCGCTTGAGGTCGCATATTTTTTCCTCGCATGAGGTCGCATTTTCCCCGCCCAAACCCGGCCCTGGTCAAGACCACATGTCCTAACACTTTTTTTTTTTTTTCCTCGCTTGAGGTCGCATATTTTTTTCCTCATGCATGAGGTCGCATTATCCCCGCCCAAACCCGGCCCTGGTCAAGACCACATGTCCCAACACAAGAAGACCCAATGACAACATGTGTCACCGTAGTGATCTTCTGTGTTCTCACACAAGAGACCTAATGACACATGAATGTCATTGTACCGGTCCCTGTGTCTAGACACATGATCCTAGCCAAAGGCCAGATATTAGGGCGTTGGGTTTCACAGCGTTATTTGTGCTGGGTTTGGAATGTCCGCAATTTAAGATAACACGACAATAAATTATTAAGAGAGAAATGTCAAGAGTAAATTTATATTGTAAAAAAAGTAACATTTTATGACGCAGTAAATAGTATTATTTAATTAACTTTAATTAGATTTACATTATTTTTACATAAAAGTAGTATTTTTTTATACTTTCACATAAAACATTAGTGGTTTGTTTAAAGAATTTAAACTGTTATGTAAAAAAGAAAAACGTAGAGTTGTAAATTACGACTTTTTAATAATAATTTTATCATTTGGATTGTTTCCCTTGATTCAAAGTATTCTATCACTGAACCCACTGCGGAGAGACTTCTCGACCACCCTATATTTATTTATTTATCTTTTTCTTAACCAGCGGCACTTGGGCTTTCAGCCCTTCGGTCCAATGACATGTCATTGCGAGGCTGGGGAACCTGAGGTTTTATCTCAGGAGCCTTTCAGATTATTCAGTCAAAATCCCGGTCGTTGACACTGCTTCAAGCGCCGACGCCCGGGCTTGAGCCTTGAAAACCTGGTCGCCAGTACAACGTTGTAACCATTACACCAGCGCGGCTCCCACCCTGTATTTATGAATGTAGCATTCTTCAATAAAAGTGTTTAATCGATCTCATGTTTGTTACATAGCCCATTCTTTTCTATTTTTAAAGTTCTTGTGTTGCATATTTTTTTTGTTCAATTCTGTTATTATAATTATTTTTGTTTCTTGCGGTTTCGTGCCAAGTGTTATAAATGAGTTGTGTTGTTTTGTTATAACGTTCATTTGTTGATTAACCTCTATCAACGATAAAGTCAAAATAACGGTCGAAATTTAGCAACATTTTCGACAAATCCAAACTGCAGCAAGAAGATAACGCCTTCTCAGAGGACTGAATATTTATTTACGAATACAATTATTCATATTAAAATAATGTCACTTCACACTATTATACTACTGGACAAAAGTTAAGGGGCCACGATTCAGTTTAGACAAGGTTTATATAATTGATTGGCAAACTGTAAAGACAAGTGAAAATGTCATTAAAACTGAGCTGAGAAATGTGTATACATTTCTGTGTGCACTAGGTTAAATTTTTTTTAAAATGTCCAAAAACTGGGTCACTTTAACCCGCACGTGAAAATTGCCATTGTTGCTGCAAAAACTCGTGGTTTTTGCAACACGCCCCACTAGTTCAAAAAGTGAAAAAAGTGAGTTGAATTTGAATGCACGTGGAAAATGATCATCGGTAAAGAGTGTTCACCGTTGGTATGCAATAAATCAGTATGACAAGTGGTCGAAATGATCACTGCATTAGTCATGCCACCAAGGAGAAGTCTCAGCACTATAGACCGTGGTCGAGCCATGGCATGGATTCAGGATGGTCAATCTGTTCGTCGTGTTGCAAGACGTTTAGCAGTGTCCCACTCTACCATTCAGAGACTTCTTGAGAGATTTCAAGCTACCGGACATTTGGAAAATCGACCCTGCTCAGGACGAATTATATAAACCTTGTCTAAACTGAATGGCGGCACTTAACTTTTGTCCAGTAGTATATTTTGATCATTTAGACTCTGATCACGATCTTAGATTTTCTCACAGATTATTATGCATTCGGTGCACTTCTTAAACTTCTTAATGCCTATAACTTTTCTGACACCGTGTCAGATCTTTATTCAGTTATCCTATATTTTAAATGCAGAAACATACAGAGATATTTGCTTGCAGGTCTGGACTTCACAGCAAGCCAAAATGTAAAGAAGAATACCTTGCCGAAATACTCCAGGAGAATCCTGTCCCAAGCTTTTCTGTACGAGTCACTGGGCTGAAGACGGTTATTGGTATAGACATCATCAATCCACTCAGATACTGCAGTTGACTCGTACACAATTTTCTCATCTACTTCCACTACTGGCACAGCACCAAGGGGATTTTTTTGTAGGAACCAATCTGGTTTATCCTTCAAGTGGACGTTGATGGTTTCATAGCTGTCAAAATATTGTTTCATAAATATAAAAATATTTATGGTTTCATGGCTGCCAAAATATTAATTGTTTCATAAATATAAAAATACTGCTGGTTTTAAGGCTGAAGGGGTCTATGTAGGGTTCGGGCTCTGACGTCCCACCTACATCAATGGATGTTGATGCGAACACACAGCCTCTCATATCCAGGTGCAGTGAGCGCCGTGGAAGATATTGTCTTGTAGTAAGCTCCTAGCATATGGCCTTTCCTGTACAAATGTGTCCATAGCAGCACCTTCACGTGGTGACCCCGTTTTCACAGAGTTTGCTATGGGGGCGACCGAGTGCCCGGCGGTATAACTGGGTCGGGAGTTGTTTGGGACTCCTCCTAAGGTGTAGGCGCAATACACCGGCGAGTGGACCATGCTCTGGTCAACACCAACCCAAACCCCACTCATGGGTTAAATGCTATCTTCTCTCTTATCTACTTGCCTACCAATCTTTCTTTGTCCAATCCACGATACACCTCACCAAGGATCCTGAAGTGGTGATGGTAAAAGATAGGTCTTTACCTAGAAGGGATCCGGGCCCTGCCCTATGTCCCAGCTGCAGCAAGATTGCCATGCGACCTGACATTGCACCCATCGTCAGATTTTGTCCAACTCCTGAGACACGGGAAGCAAAGCCACTAAAACTCAATGGAAATTTAGAACCGCTGTGCTCGGGGAAAATCGTGAAGGCATAGGATGCAAGACGTGACACAGCCACAGCAAAAGCTCAGCCACAGAACGAAAAATGAGGCCTGCATCGTGAGCGCTTGTGACTAGCGGGGAATGCATCTCTGTGAACCCCACCTGAACCCCCAGAGCGAAGTGATCTTTAGAGCCAAAAAGGTAAGTGGCCAAGCAAATCAACCCAATACTCATGGAGGAAGACACATCCATTGCACTCTTTGGGAGGGAGATGTCTGCAGCAAACACCCAATACCTCCAATGCCAGTCAAACAACATATTCCATACGAGCTCGGGCGTCGCCTCGGTTACCAAGGTCCGTGCAAGAGAGATAAATCCCCTGCTCCTTGTGAAAAGTCAGCGAAGGGGAACCTTAACATTTTACAGCTAAATATAGCTGGACTACAGAACAAGACAATTGAGCTTACAAAAATACTACACGAACATCAAGAACAAGTAGCCCTTCTGCAGGAAACAATACTCCCTCGGAGACAAATTAACATCATGGGTTATACACAGTACAAATGTGAATGCCTGAAGTGCCAAGGCATCATGACCTTAATCAGAAATGATACCCAAGCCACAGTAACCAACAACCCTGCGGGGGATATCGACCACCAAGTAATAAAGCTATGGGGCAAAGATAGCACCAAGTACACACTACACAACATTTACTGTCCCCCGACCTCATCAAAAGGTCTGCCTGAGTTCGAGCCCATACTAAAGAAAACTGTCGTAGCTGGTGATTTTAATGCTCACATTCCTGCTCTAGGATACAGGCGGTTTAACAGTAGGGGTCTAGAGGTTGAGAAGCTAGAAAGAAGGCTGAAAAATACCCTACCACCCTAAATAAAACAGAATACAACAGGTGGACAGCAAAAGTAAGGTATGTCACCAAGAAGAATAAACGGGAGACTTGGAATGAAAGTTGCAACAAATTAGATTTAAAAAGAGAAGGGAACAAAGTTTGGAGACTCCTCAGTAATCTCGAGGGAAGCAAGAAAAAGACAAACCCAACACCCATGGTGGATGGAAGTGGTGATGAAGTAACATCAAGCAGCAAGAAAGCCGATGTCTTCAACAATTTTTATGCCAGTGTAAATAAAACACAACAGAGAAAGAAACTAGACAAAATGCTCCTAAAGAACACATCCACGCGTAACATAGATCAGACCAATATTGCTGCGTTCGATGATCCGTTCCATCCGCAAGAACTGAGAATGGCACTACGGAAACTGGCCAAAAATAAAGCTCCAGGACCAGATAAAATTAAAAATGAGATGATTTGTCAACTAGGGCCAAAAGCAAAAGAGAAACTTCTATGGTTCATCAATAGAACGTGGAACGAGGGACAGCTACCATCAGCATGGCTGACAGCAACCATATTGCCTATATTGAAGAAAGGGAAACCACCAGGAACACCAAGAAGCTATAGGCCCATATCCCTCACTTCATGCTTGGGCAAGCTGGTCGAGAGAATGGTAAACAACAGACTATACTGGTGGTTGGAAAGCTGGAACCTTCTGGACAACAACCAGGCAGGCTTCAGACGTAAGTGTCGCACAGATGACCCCCTCTTCAGGTTTACACAGAATGTGATGGATGGCTTTCAAGAGGGAAAAAAGCACAATAGCTGTGTTCATCGACCTTGAGCAAGCCTACGACAGAGTTTGGAGAAAGGGACTTTTGCTAAAGATTAGAAGAATGGGAATAGGAGGGAAAATGATTAGATGGATACAGGCCTTCCTAACAAATAGAACCATAGCTACCAACTATGCCGGTGCAATTTCACGGAAAAGAACGCTGGAAGAAGGACTGCCTCAAGGCTCTCCTTTAAGTTGCACCCTTTTCCTCATCTTCATTAATGACCTTGCCAAACATCTGAATGTGTCGAAGGCGCTGTTTGCTGATGACCTTGCCATCTGGACTACTGACAAATATCCCATCCTGGCAAAAGCCAAGATCAACAGAGCTCTCCTTACAATGTCAGTATATTGTGAGCTGTGGAAACTTAAAATCAATACGCAGAAAACTGTATACACCACTTTCTCCCGCAGCCACAAAATAGCAAAAAGACACATCAACATCAAACTGAGTGGGGAAACACTAACAAAAGAAGAGCACCCAGTCTATCTAGGAGTAAAACTGGACAGACAATTGAAACTAGATGGACACATCCACAACCTCAGGGAAAAAGCATGTAAGCGCCTAAACCTCATCAAACGGCTAGCTAGTACAAATTGGGGAGCGGATAAACAAACCCTTCGTCAACTATATCTTGGCTATGTGAGATCAGCGATAGACTATAACCTCCCCCTCCAGACCATTGTGAGCACTAATACCATCTGCTCTCAGGTTAATTTGCGGAGGGATGAGATCAACACCCACAGCCGTATGCGAGATAGATGCCAATATAGAGCCGCTGGATATCAGGCGTAAAAGAGCACTGACTGAAGCTGTAGAGAGATACAGGAGACAAGAGAAAGACCACCCAAACAAAGTACTTATTGACACTTTGAAACAAACACGAAGACTGAAACAACTATCTCTCCTGGACATAGCCAAAGAGGAAAATGATAAACACCATCTCCCACAAGAGAGAGAATTGGAAAACAAATACTTTGGACCACCCCCTTGGGAAAACTTCCATCAACCAACTGTCAAAACACAACTGATAGATAAATGCGGCCAACAAGGAAACACTACTGACAATCTTGAAGACGTGTGCCTTGGAGACCATAAACAGCTACCCAACGTCAGCAATACAGGCCTACACAGATGGTTCAGCTTTTAAGACCACCTCTTTTGCAGGATACGGCGTCTGCATATGGTACCTGGATGGATCCTCTTATGAGTTCTGTGACTCCTGTGGTGAGAATTGTTCAAATTATGAAGCGGAGGCTGAGGCCATCAAGACAGCCATTGAATTACTACACCAACAGTTTGACCTTACGGAACGAAAGCCATCAGATATAGTGATCTTTAGTGACTCCATGTCTGTTCTGGAAGCACTTAAACAGACTCCATATGAAAACAAAGACATTTTTCTTATAGGAAGAGAGGTTCACAACTTGATCACAGCCTACTCCATCAGTGTAACCCTACAGTGGATCCCTGGACACAGTGATCTAACTGGAAATGAGAAAGCTGATAGACTTGCAAAAGCAGGAGCCTCTAAACAACAAAAGGACAGACCCTGCAGCATGAGAACAGTCAAACAGATTCTCAGAAACAATACAAGGGAAATCTGGCTAAACAGATGGGCCAACGGGCCGACTGGCCGAAATGTCTTTAACGAAATGACCTGCCCAAAAGACAACGACAACATAAACAGACTCAGCAGGAGAAATCAAAGTCTTATCTTTCAGTTCCGAACAGGACACGCCAGAGTCAATAGCCATCTAAACCGTATCAACCCTCAGCACCTACCCATGTGTAGACACTGCTCTCATCCCTATGAAACAACCAGACACCTCCTCATGGAGTGTCCATCACTCACAAACGCTAGGAAAAAACTTTTACAGACACCTCTGACAGTCACCAACTCACTATCATCATCATCTCAACCCATAACCCGTCATGGGTCGTAGGGGTGCCATGGTGGAAGCATCAGCAGACAGGGTCCTCCACTGCTCTCTATTCTCAGCAATGCGTACAAGTGTGGAGAAGCTGTGTCCTGCCCATTCTTTGATGTTATCAGCCCAGGATTTTCTTTGCCTTCCTCTTCTCCGTTTACCTTCGACTGTTCCCTGGAGGATCGTTTTCGAAAGGGAGTCATGACGAGTTACATGCCCAAACCAGGCAAGCTTTCGACGTTTCACTATTGACAAAAGTGGTTCTTGATGGCCTGCATAGGTGTTTATCTTCTCTCTAACATAGACATTTGTTTTGTGCTCTTTATAGCAAATGCGCAAAATTCTTCTATAACATTTATGCTCGAAAGCCTGAATCCTTCGCTCCGTATCTGCAGTGAGTGTCCAGCCCTCACACCCATACAAGAGAATAGATAATACAAGTGATTTGTATAATTTGATCTTCACAGGAAAACTGATGTTACTTTTCCAGATCACATTCAACCTTGTCATGGCAGCTGAGGCCATCTCAAGTCTTGTCTTGATTTCTTTATTTGATCTTCCATCACTACATATTGTGGACCCGAGATATTTAAAGGTGTTAACTTCTTCTAACAACTCCGCCTATGCCGGTCCCAAGCCCGGATGAAAAAGGAGGAGGGCGGCCTGCATGGAGGCCGTAAGGAGGCAGCCCCTCCACCATGCAAAGGCACAACAGGCCAATCACCTGTTTGCTTTAAACCACGATTACGAGTAACACAAGAGAGAAAACCGGACTGATTCTAAAGGCGACGAACTGGAACGGACTACGGACTACGACTTATGGAACATGGAACACAAGAAGTATAAATGGGAAGGAAGAGGAGCTGGTGGAAGAGATGAGGAAAGCAAAACTAGAAATCCTGGCTATAACGGAAACAAAGAAAAAAGGACAAGGAGTCATGGATCTCAATGGCAACACGCTGCTCTACAGTGGTGTACCCATATCCGAAAGAGCTAAAGGGGGTGTGGGTTGCATTGTGGCCCAAAATCAAAAAGATAGTATCAAGGGGTGGAACTTTGTCTCAGAGCGCATTATGGTTGTGAAACTAAAAGAAGGAGAAACCATAGTCAACCTGGTCATAGTGTATGGGCCAAATGAGGATGAGAGAGCAGAGGTCAAGGAGGAATTCTTCGAGCTGCTTCAAAGGACATTGGATGACTGCCTAGATGAAGTTATCATGCTCGGAGATTTTAATGCCAGAGTTGGAAATGACCATGCTAGATGGGGTGGAGTTATCGGAAGATATGGAGAAGATACTCTCAATGACAATGGAAAGCGACTCCTTAGATTCTGCAGTGAGCAGAATCTGATCATTACAAACACAAAGTTCCCCCATAAGCGCATACATGCATACACTAGATTTGAACCAACAAAGAATGAGAAGTCAGTGATCGACTATGCCATTGTTCGGAGAAGCTCATTCAAATATGTCCGAGATGCAAGAGTCTGGAGGGGGCCAGAGATTGGAAGTGATCACTACCTGCTAACAATCAAACGAACAACTGAAAGAGTTGCTCAGCCTAGGAACTGCTCAACATCACGCAAGAAACCAAGTAAACGAGCAGGAGAAATGAGCATTAGGACCTACAAGCTGAGAGAGCCAGAAATTAAGACCAGATATCAGGGGCTTATTGCTGCAGCGGTGAGCAACACAGAAGAACAACCTGATGACTTGGAAACCCTCTGGATTAAATTCAAGGATATCATAAAGACAGCTGCTGCAGAAGCATGTGGTGAAGTCCGACTTGGGAACCAGAGAAAGAGGACACCTTGGTGGACAGAGGAAGTCAAAGAGAAAATAAGAGAGAAGAAAATGGCATGGAAACAATACTTAGGAGCTAAAAACACAACAGGACAAATGGAAAAATATAGAGAATATGTGACGCTCAGAACAGAAGTAAAGAACAAAGTGCTAGCAGCAAAACAGAAGTCCTGGGAAGAATTTGGAGAAAAGCTAGAAAAAGATGCACAAGAAAACCAGAAATTGTTCTATAAGACCCTAAAGAACATGAGGAAGGAAAAACAATGCCCTCTCAAATTTATAAAGGACAAGCAAGGCAAATTGCTTACTGCCCCGAAGGAAGTAATGGAAAAAATGGAAAGAATATTTCTCAGAACTCCTTGATGGTGAGCAAGGTCAAACATCAGAAATGATAACCACTAGAACAGAAGAGGAAACCAATGGTGATGAAGATGACATAAAGATGGAAGAACTGAAGGCAACACTGGAGAAAATCAAGATGGGCAAAGCAGCAGGGCATGATGGTATAACACCAGAAATGGTTAAGTACATGGGAGCATCAGGCGACCTGTTACTCTTAAGGGTCCTACAGGCAGCATGGTGCAACAAGACCATACCAAAGGATTGGGAGATCGCCATCATAACACCAATTTTCAAAAAGGGTGACAATTGACAGTGTGGAAACCATAGAGGCATATCCCTTCTCAGTGTCCCTGGAAAAATCTACTCTAGAATCCTAGAGCAGAGACTCCGACGCCTAGCTGAGCCACAATTGGATGAGGTCCAGTGCGGATTCCGAGCAAACCAAAGTACTCAAGACCTAATCTTCACACTCAGACAGCTGAGTGAAAAGGCCCTTGAGTATAAGAGTGAGATCCATCTTTGTTTCATAGATCTGGAAAAGGCGTTTGACAGGGTCCCTTGGAGCAAACTTTGGGACTGTTTGGCAAGGAAGAATATTCCAGCACCTCTGATTCATGCTATACAGAGCTTCTACAAGTCTTGCAGAAATTATGTGAGGACAGCAAACCATAAGTCAGAAGAGTTCAGGACCACCACTGGTGTAAGACAAGGTGATATCTTATCACCTTACCTCTTCATACTCCTTATGGACGATGTCATCAAGGCATGTAAGGAGAGAACAAGAAAGTATTCAGTGGGGTACTGGAAGATGAGACAGGTCTATATTTCAGAGCTGGCATTTGCTGATGATGTTGCCCTGATTGCTAAATCAGAGGCACATCTCCAATCCAACCTGCAAGTCTGGAAGGAAGAGCTGGAGAAGAGAGGGATGGTCATAAGCAGCTCTAAAACAAAATCCATGGTGATATCACGAGAAGAAAGAAGACATCAGATTAAGCTGGGAGAACAGGTCCCAGAGCAGGTCGACCACTTTAAATACCTCGGAGCTATTATAGACCGAAAGGGAGGCATCAAAGAAGAGTTGGCCACTCGAAAAGCAGCAGCTGGGAGACTTTTTCAGGCCATAAATCGAGGATTCCTCAGCAAGAGAGAGGTTGGTAAGAAAACGAAGATGGCTGTATACCGCTCCACCTATGTCCCAGTCTTGACATATGGATGCGAGTCATGGGCAATGACTACAAACCCATAAAAGCCAGATCCAAACCTCAGAAATGAGGTATCTGAGGAAGGTGGTTGAAGTAACAAGAAGAGACATGGTACGCAACCAGACGATACGTCAAGGCCTAAAATGCCACCCCCTACAGACCCAAGTAGAACAGTCCCAACTAAGATGGTTTGGCCATGTCTGCAGAATGGGAGAAGATCGGCTACCACGACAAGCATGGGAAACAAAGAGCCAAGGATCCAGACCCCGAGGACGACCCAGAGTTCGCTGGGAGGACAACATTAGACAATCTTTGAAGGACCGAGGACTAGAATGGAACCAGGCCAGGAGGAAGACAGCCGATAGAATAGTCTGGCGCTCTCTCTTCCAAACCTCTACACCTCACGGTAGAAGGGGAACGACTAAGTAAGTAAGTAAGTAAGTAACTTCTTCTAACGTTTGCCCATTTAACGTAATGTTGGTCGGAACATGTTTCTTATGGCTATTCACCAATATCTTGCTTTTTTCTATATTAATTTCCATCCCATATGTTCTTGTTACTTTCTCCAGTCTAGAGGTAAGGTCTTGAAGTTCTGATTCTGTTCCAGCTATCAGATCAATATCATCAGCAAAACGTAGATTACACAGAGGTCGGCCTCCAATCGATATGGTTGATTTATAATCGTAGAGAGCCTCCTGCATAATATGTTCTAGATAAATATTAAAGAGCACTGGTGACAGGATACATCCCTGGCGAATTCCTACAGTTGTTTTGAAAAATTCTCCAATGTCATTGCTTGCAAAAACAGCACTGCTTGCGTCCTTGTATAGTGCTTCAATGATATCTATGATGTTGGTATCAAAATTGAATTTTCTCATTATAGTATTTGCCATAAGCCTTCATGCCAGACTCGATCGAAGGCTTTTGTGAAATCGATGAAGTTATGGTATAAATCATGTTGATGCTGGAGATGTTTTTCGATCAGTAATCTAATATTGAAGATTTGTTCTGAGGTACTTCTTTTTGGTCTAAAGCCAGCCTGTTCCTCTGACTATATGGAACGTTAAAACAACTGCAGAAAACCTGCACTTTTTTAAGAATGGCATTGGGCTGCCAAGAGTAGATATGCTCAGCAGCTATGGGATATCGACAACACCAACAACAAGGCTGAAAAAATATTGTTTCATAAATATATAAAAAATATTGTTTCATAAATATATAAAAAATATTGCTGGTTTCATAGCAGTTAAAATACTGAGTGTTTGATGGCTGTCAAAATATCAATTGTTTCATAAATAAATAAATAAAAATATTGCTGATTCATAAATGTGAAAGATAATAAAACTTTCATGCTGGTCAAAAATACTGACAGATTTTGTCAAAACTATAAATAGCACAGAGTTTGCAATGATGGACATAGGGCTTTGATGATAGCTATTGTCATAACTAAATGATTCCTTGTCAAAAAAGAGTGACTTCTTTAACAGCTGGTTGAAAAAGAGGACATATAAAGAACTTGAATGGATGGCACAGGACTGAAGGGCTTGGTATGAACTAGTTGAAGGCTAATGCTTCACACACAGCTGGAAGGTAACAACAGATGTCAAGATGTATAACAAATTCCTGTGCTTTCTGGGTGAAAGAACAACACCATTGCTCTGGCAGGTATGTCATAATAGGTATGTCATAAGAGGTATGTCATAATAGGTAACTGTTTACATGAGGCTGCCAACCTCATTTTGTAAAACAAATTGCTACTGTAGCCAACACTACAAAAATGGACACATGCAGTGGTTCCTTCTTGCAAGGAACATCTGAAGTACTGTTCCCATGCTGCTTCATGAACGAAAAACAAAAGAAGAATTAAATATTATTTTTACGTAGACATGTAACTCACTCTAAGTCTTTGTGTGCCAAGACAAGCCTAGCTCTTTGTGCATAAGGGCAGTACTTCATACTGTAAAGTCGAATCACACCGGGTTTCAGTGGTGGGAAAGTGGAACCTGAAGATAATCAGTATTACTGTAATGTTAGGTCAGCAAAAAATGTACAGATTACAATGTCTACATGACGTGAATTAATTGTGTGAAACTAGACAGGTAAATGTCATGTATTAAAACAAAGTCATCACAGACATATTCGTTTAAGGAAAGTAAAGTATCCTACACATATTGGAATAACTTGTTGTTCGCTAATGACGCTGCAATCGTCACTCAGTCAACAGGAGCTCCAGAGCTTGATGAATCGTTTCTCTCAAGCATGCAAGGACTTTGGCCTCCCAATATGTCTAAATAAAACAACTGTGCTGGGTCAGTATGTGGATGCTGCACCAGTTATCACTATCGATAGCTGAGGACTGGCAGTAGTGCATCATTTCACATACCTGGGGTCTACCAAACCATCAATGACAAATTCTCTCTGGGCACATAAATTGACAACCCATTGGAGAAACTCAAAACTCATAATGAAGATCAAAGCTGTGGTATATAATGCCTGTGTCACTAGTACGCTTCTATACGGCAGCGAGACATGGACAACCTAGGCTAAGCAAGAAAAAAGGCTCAATACCATCCACCTCCTGTTACTACGCCACATCCTTGGTATTTTGAGGAAGGACAAAGTGAGAAATGTCGAAGTGCTGTCACCTAATAGCCATCAAAGCATGTATACACTGCCTAGACAGTACACACTATGCTGGCTTAGCCATGTCTGCTGCATGGAAGATAGTCGCATTCGCAAAGATATTTTCTACAGACAACTGGCCGACGACAAAATATATTGGAATAACATAGATATAAAAATAAGTACAAATGGCTGAAGGTCTATCACCTCATGGGCGTATTCCCATAGTCAGTCATGACTGAAGGGGGCTATTATATTGAAATAACAGAGATATAAAAATAAGAGTACAAATGGCTGAAGGAGGTGTTACTAAACAGGGACAATATATTGACATGGGATAAAGTCACATGTAGTCTCCGGGAACCAACGGGCTGATCACCCGTTTGCCAGTCACTTCGATTACGGAAACAGCGGCAGATGGATTGATTTGCCGTTGCCCTAAAGACGCCAACAGGCGTGATGGGAAACAATGGCAAAGAAAACCTATCTGCTGTTGCCCTAAGACGCCACTAGGCGTAATGGCCACTGACTGCTTTGACGGTCGATGGCTAAGGACGGAAGAAGAAGAAGAAGTCTCCGGGAATCTCTGAAGACACACAGAAATAATAGGTCTCTACTGCAAGAGGTAAGTCTTTACAGACGACTAATTTGAGGTTGTGCGTGGAGCTGGTAACTTCATGATGCAAAACAAATTGTTACAGACACCACTGTTACAGACACCACTGTTACAGACACCACTGTTACAGACACCACTGTTACAGACACCACTGTTACAGACACCACTGTTACAGACACCACTGTTACAGACACCACTGTTACAGACACCACTGTTACAGACACCACTGTTACAGACACCACTGTTACAGACACCACTGTTACAGACACCACTGTTACAGACACCACTGTTACAGACACCACTGTTACAGACACCACTGTTACAGACACCACTGCTTCAAGAGCAAGTGAATGTTTCGGTGTAGGCTTCATGCAAGGGGACAACCTGTAGCAGTGACTCCACGCTAAGGAGTAACATGAGAATGATGATGATGATGATGATGATAGTAACAACACATACACGAGAATTATGATCTCAAATGTTGAGGCAATCTTATTGAGTGGTCGTTAAACATGGACAACAAAAAACAAGACAGCCAAGAAGTTAACCGACTTTCGTAAATGATCTCCTGCGTTGAACACGACTGAAATGGTATGGTAAGATTATGAAAGTGTTACTAATGGGAACAACAACATAAATACCAGTGGAACTAGATACGCGGGACCTGAATACAAGCCACAGTCAAGAAACCAGTTGATAGTACTTCAAGGCAGTCTGTTATGAAATCTGCAGGATCAGTGGAATAGAGACAGAACAAACACATGGAGAAGGGAACTGGAAACAGACATCAAGGGAATGAAGTAAGCATGTAAAGATATTGAACAGATGGCACAGGTCAGGGAAGGCTTGTCGTCAATTAAATGCCCGTGTCTCACTGGCAGCTGATGAGCATTGAATTAATGTTCCATATTTTACCATTAAACGTTGAAGAGTGTTACATTTTACTTCATTTCTACAACATGGCCGACTTGTCAGGTCTGTCGCACACGGGGTCTTAGGAACGGGAACCCTTGAACTTAAGGTGACAAGTGGTTATATTAACTACACCACCATCAGTACTGAAATGGTGAAAGAGGAGGTGATTTAAGCCAAGACCGTGAATGAGAAAATGGTTAAAAGAAAATAAAACTATTTAATTTCGCTTACCGCTTCTTTTATGCTTCTCTGACATAGTTAAGGCAAGTTGAAGAACCACCAAGTCTATGAAAGTACAGACAGTCTGTTACCGATGCTTAACAGTCGGGTTTTTTTTTTTTTTTTTTTCTAAAAAGTATCGAATCTATGCATGCTTTTGTAGCCAGCGAAGCATGTACACCAAAGAATACCATTACAAACAACGTGCAAAACATTCACTGATTGGTTACTGGTGGGCTGAACTTCACAGCATGACACAGCAGAACTACTACGAATCAATGCTGTTCGCGTCTCCTGCTTCCTCACCGTTCCTGTAACTGTTCATGGTTGTTCATGAAAGGTCCATTAACAGTAGTAACTGCACAGATTTCGACATATCCACGTTCCAGTGGCGTAACTACTACACAGATAAATCGGACGAGTACCGGGGGCCCCAACGCCGAGTGAGCCCTGGAAAGAAGTGATCGGAAGAGACCTGTACAGACGACGTTGCAAATATTTTGATTCTTTGTATTAAAGTTGATTAATGTTTAATACTTTTTCCTTTGTATTAAAGTTTCTTCTTCTTCTTCTTCCGTCCTTAGCCACCGACCGTCAAAGCAGTCAATGGCCATTACGCCTAGTGGCGTCTTAGGGCAACAGCAGATAGGTTTTCTTTGCCATTGTTTCCCATCACGCCTATTGGCGTCTTTAGGGCAACGGCAAATCAATCCATTTGCTGTTGTTTCCGTAATCGAAGTGACTGGCAAACGGGTGATCAGCCCGTTGGTGTATTAAAGTTTATTAATGTTTAATACTTTTTCCTTTGTATTAAAGTTTATTAATGTTTAATACTTTTTCCTTTGTATTAAAGTTTATTAATGTTTAATACTTTTTCCTTTGTACTAATAGTACCGTACTTATTACGTAGATAAACTAGTGGAGTATTGCAGAGGACTGACTAACTTGTTAAAACATGTGAAAGGTAACGGATGCACCAAGACAATGCTCACTTTTTATAAATCTTTTATTAGAGGAAAAATAGATTATGGAAGTATAATATACGACTCTGCTGCACACAGTAAACAAGATTAAATTAGACAGAATTCAGCATCAAGCTTTATGTAAAATAGCAGGTGCAATCAGATCAACATCAATGGGAGCTATAGAGGTGGCTTTAGGAATTCGGCCCTTAGAATTACGGAGAAAGGAGTTAAGACTAAATTACATGAACAAAGTTATGTTAGATAAATCTCACCCCGCATTTACAGCTTTTACCTAATGTCAACTAGCAACTCAGGTCAATCCAATGAATACCAATAAATACCCTACATGATGGAAGTGTATGGAGGAAATTGTCCATCTGGATACTTCAATTACATCAATTAATAGTTGTAAATACAAACCAGTGGTTCCACCCTGGGAGATCAAAAAACCAGAGATGAACTACCACCTAGCAGAACTACTTATGAAAGCAAATAATATAGAAAATATTAAAAACACAACCAATAAATATATATAACTATCAAAGGACAGCATTACTGTACACGCAGAGAGATCCAAGGGAGAGGATGAAAGATTGGGGATAGGAATACATATTCCAATATGGAAAATGGCAAAAGAGTACAGTATCACGGAAAGTACATCAATTTTCACTGCAGAGATGGTGGCAAAACTAAAAGCACTAGAAATATTCTCTAATAACCCTCCCAAGAAACTAACAGTTTTAACTGACTCTCTTTCAACAATTCAAGCACTTAGAAACTTACGAGAATGTAGTAGACCTGATATAGCAAAGGAGATATTTCTGGCTACTACATACTTATATTCCAGAGGATGTTCAGTCTTAATAGCTTGGATATCTTCACATCTTGGCATGGAGGCAAATGAAAAGGCAGATTAAGATGCTAAGAAAGGTAGATCTGACACAAAATTTAATAAATGTAGAGATTAGTAAATCAGAGATTGAGGTTAATTACAGAATTAATAACAGATGAATGGAAAGCAGAGTGAAATAAAAATCTTAAAGTAAGACATTCATATAAGATGTTCAAGGCTCCAACAAGAAAATGTAAGATATCTAGGGAGCTGAAAATTCCCAGTAATAAGAAGCTTCTAAGACTATAGCTAGGAAAAGGCTATTTCAGAATAGAAGAACCTTACTGTGCAGGATGTCTTCAAGACAATAATATAGAGCATTTCTTGTTAAATTGTAAAAGGTATGAACAAATGACAATCCCAATATTAAATTATTTGCAGGCATCAAAATTTACCTATAAATACAAAAGAGGTGTTAAGAATAAACAGACCAGGGCAACTGCATAATAGAGTCAAACAATATTTAACAAGAACAAAAGTTAATATATAGTAATTGGGAAGGTGAAGGCCTGTCGTATAATAGGTCAATCTTTAACGCTCTATCTTTTCCAACATCTTTTTTATTTTCTCCCACGTGCTCTTTCATCGGCGTTAAAGTCCCACTTTGTGCTCTTTCATCGGTGTTAAAGTAATCTTTATTACTCGTGACTTGTATCTAAAGTGTAACTTAACGCTCCTTTGATTCAGTTTCCCACCTTGTTAAACACATCTGGTTTCATCATAATCATGGGAAACACACCTGGCGGCTATAGAACAATTTCTTTTGATACATCGGTCCCTGTGCAGATATCGCCAGACATACCACCTTGGAGTATTGGATATTTTGAAAGACACGCGGCTGACACCACATGGTAGTCTATTCATGGCTAAGCCGCTGTTTAAATAAACGACGGTCATCGCGCACAATACAATGGACGCACGCAAACAATAGAGTCCGGGCGTGGGACATCAAAGGCCCGTGACACGGACTACAACTTTTGTTTCCAGATGGTAGCCGACGGTAGAGGGATAGGAATCTTAGACATGAAACCGGGAGGTTAAAGGGTCGCCGCATGCATGGGAAAACAAAGTTGACACGGAGGGCTTTGTGACAGTTGGAGGGCGGGTGATTTGTTTGCAGTGACCAGCCAATTGTCAAACTCCGATTTGCCATGATGTACGGCATTGAAAGTTTGTGGCGAATAGCTCACCCACTTTAAGACTGACAGGGAACAAGAGAGATCAAAGGTCTGAGCCACAAGATGGAGGCCTAGCTATTTGTTTTATGGGCGGAGTTATACGTCACAGGCCAACTGGACCCACATGGGACGGGTTAGAGATATAATGTAGCGTAATGTTCATCAGAGATCAGTACAGTTTCAGTACAGCGTGGTGTAGAACTTTTCCCAAAATCCTAGCCTTACTAAAAGTGTTCATTCCTGTATGGATATTGAAATTCATATATGTGGAAAGGGAAAAGGAGTCCAACAGAAGTCTGAGTCGACATATTACGTGTTAAACGTCTAACCAGAAAGAAGCTAGCAATGTATACGTCTGGATAGCTAAATTCGCCTTTAGGACATCCTTAACTTCCTCAGTTAAGAAGGAAGAATTCTCGCCCACGTTTACAAGGTGGTCGTAGCATTTTTATTCACCTGTTATATCAAGTTCAGCTCCTTCGAAAGCTTACCATCTGAGCCAAGCTAAAGAGCTCAAAAGTTGATTCTCATATTTATTCCAAGTGCAACACACTCTTAAGCGCAGTTTAAAAAGCAGACTCCATAGTCACAAGTTGAATCGTATATACCGATATCAAGTGCAGCTTACTCAAAAGTATATCTTGAAAATCAAGCGTACATACTCAAGGTGAAGAGTCTACATGCCAAGATCATTTCGTGACGATCTCCAGTCTGGCCAGTACCTTTAGGAGATTAGACAACAGACATTTTTAATTCAACAACTGTCAACTTTTTGTCAACACTATAGAGATATTGTCAAACATTGAAGGACTGTATATCGTCAACGTTCTCAGTACAACAAAAGTTTTCACCAGAACGTCCTCGTCTTAGAGATAACCCAATCAACATAACTTATAACTACCTTGGACCTTCTATGCATACATGTGAATCATCCTACCGGGAGGAATTTATAGTCACATGGACTGTGTAGATTACTCATCATTGTGGTAACAAGTATCATATCACATCATCATTTCGCTTCACATAGGTTCATTCGTCTATTTAACTAACTACAGTATTAATATCTCATCTGTGTGTTTTTATGTGAATCGTCTTTCAACATCATCACGTTGTAATCACTATTAATCCTATGTGTGAAGATATTTAATTAATAAACCCAATAATCTTTTGATCATTATCTAGTTTGTTAATGTATCATTCGGGCTGTCGGTGTTAAATATTTACATATAGGAACATTTCTACACTCAGATGAGGTTGGGGGCTCTTTCTGTTACGGGATCTAAGGGCAAAAGCTAAGGTCGTGGGGAAACAGAACTCTTTTCATAATTAACTAGAAAACACTGTCCTGTGGAAAGCATTCGCATTCTCTTCTTCTTGTCCTTATCTCGAATAGGTCTCTTCTTTCTTAACGAGCCAATTTGTGGAGACCTTCTTCATAATATTTCATAGGCTATTTCCGGCGAAACTATTGTTGTAGTTGCACCAATATACACCATACGACAAGGTCTGATGCTATTGTTTCAATACATATTAGAGGTGGGCGAATCGATACACTCCGTTGTTTCGAGACAGTCGGCTCAATTAATTATACTGTGTCGAAACAGTGTGTCGAAACAGTGTGTCGACACAATTGCCCGTATAATAGGGGAGAAAGAAGTCTCTTATAGACAGTACCGGGGCGGGTATACATGAATTGTGTGAGACAATTTTCTCAGTTTTTACTGTCGTGTGTGAAAATCTATGGCGTTTCGTGTGACCACAATTCAATATTTTTACACAAGTCTTCATTATGATGAAATAAAACGTAGATATGATGATAGCTGCAGTATATGGGAAAATAATAAAAAAAACAACAATAATAATAACAACAGTAATAATAACACATGATATCAAACTAGAGTAAGCTAGTTTTGGTAGACAATGATTCAAATCCACACCGAGTAGGCCTACACAGATATCAGCAGAACTAATAAAGTGTCCATTACATTTATACGAACACACGGACACTTTCAACTTTAACATAGCGCCTAAAACATTGACAACTGCAGCACTGACACAATTTCCAGTGTCTATAACTTCTCAGCAAAAATAATATCACTTGTAAAATCAAGTCATCATAACACATCCCTGAAAAATATGACATGTTTGATATTCCATACTAATGTTCCGAACGGTTTATTCAAATTTTACAAAGGCCCACGGAAAGTGATACAGTGTGTCTCTTTGCAAAACAGCGAGGCAGAAACGAACTGAAACTGTGTCCATGTGTCGGACTCGGTGCATTGTTTGACTCATACACACAGTAGCCATCTCTACTCTGCAAAACAGCGAGGCAGACACGAACCGATACAGTATCGACACGGCAAGAAGGCTCAGTATCGAATCGTTCGGGTACGAAACTGTGTCGAACCATTGTTTCGAAACATACACACAGTAGCCATCTCTAATACATATGACTTTTGACAGGTGAAAGTCAATTAAATATCTATTTAAAGTCAGTTATATTTGGTAGGACACTCTATACAGAGCGATACAACAGGAGGCAATCTGATCATCAGAAGCCGTCCCGCCGTCGATCAAGTATTTCGGTACCTAAATCTCCTATACACTCTAAGGGGGCAGGCCCACTAGGACCATGACCCAAGTGTCAGCCTCCTGTCGTCTTGTGCAGAGAATTGAGCTCACTCCACCTTGGTTGCAGCTTTCAACTTCACTCCTATGTTCTGCCAGATGGACGCAATTGTGGAAGTAACTCCTGTTGACAACAAATTACTGTCCCGAATTCCATAGCCTGTTGCGTAACAAATTTTAACCCATCAGAGGTTGACCGGGATAATTTTCATTATTAAATTTAAAAAATAATAATACTAGTATACATTTTTTTAAATACAGATTTTCAGTATACTAATTATGGTTGTTGGGTTTTTAATAAGGAGGGCCCCACTTAATTTGCACTGCGGTCCCTTACTTTGTAACAACGCCACTGCTACGTTTCTTCTTCTTCTTCTTCTTCCGTCCTTAGCCACCGATCGTCAAAGCAGTCAGTGGCCATTACGCCTAGTGGCGTCTTAGGACAACAGCAGATAGGTTTTCTTTGCCATTGTTTCCCATCACGCCTAGTGGCGTCTTTAGGGCAACGGCAAATCAACCCATTTGCTGTTGTTTCCGTAATCGAAGTGACTGGCAAACGGGTGATCAGCCCGTTGTACTGCTACGTTTGGGCGTTTTAATTCATGCCTCAGTTTATCACGTTAAAGTTGTTGAACCGTGACGTTTTCATATCTTCAGTGATGGCATTAATTTAACATAGATAACACATCATCACGTTCAGGATCGTTATGTTAGCACATATACCAGTCATGTCTTTGACAGTTTAAGACATCAGGTTGTCAACCTGAACGTTTTCATGGATTTAAAGGTGGCATTTTTAATTGTTCTTGTTTTTTTTTTTTTTAATAGCAGAAATCAGCAGCTCAACGTTTAGACTGGACAAACATAAACTCCAAGTATAAGAGACAGATCTTATCAACAGCTGAACGTTTAGACTGGACAAACATAACTATAAGAGACATATCTTATCAACAGCTCAACGTTTAGACTGGACAAACATAACTATAAGAGACATATCTTATCAACAGCTGAACGTTTAGACTGGACAAACATAAACTCCAAGTATAAGAGACATATCATCTTCTTCAAGTACTATGCCTGTTTGTGTAGGCGATTATGTACCTCCACAACTTCTTGTCTCCAATTATGTCAAATTGTCCCGTATCTTCTCTTTGTAGTCTTACTCTTTTCCCTTCAATCTTTTCTGTTGTCACCAAATATTTCCATCTTTCTTCTTCTCATAACACTCCCCACAGCAAGTGGATTGCTTCCTTCTAACATGAGGTATACGTTTCCTTTGTGCATTGACCTCATTCAGACAGAGTAACCAAAAGTTAGGACAAGATCACCACGAACAATTTGAACCAGACAAGTGGAACAAGAGATGATGAAATGACATTGAATTGGACATACATTGATGAAACATATTGATAGTTCTTATCCTGGGATCCTCAGAGTAAAAGAATAAGAAGGAGACATAAAAACGCACAGAGAAGGGCATTGTAGTAGCCACCTTCACTCATAACTGACTGGGGATCGTGCGCTCTTGAGCTGATAGTCCAGCTGCCTTTTTTTGGCCACTTGTTCCTTTTGGCAGTCTGCGCCGTCCAAGCAGTGTACACATGCCATGAAGGCCAACACGTGACAGGACCTCGACATTTGTCACTTGATCTTTCCATGAAATACCAAGGATGTGGCGCAGACACCATAGATGTAAGATATTGAGCATTCTTTTTGTGCTTAACATTGGTTGTCCATGCCTCGCTGCCATATAGAAGCTTGCTGGTGACCCAGGTACCATATACCACAGCTTTGGTCTTCATTGTGAACCTGTGGTTTCCTCAGACACGCGTTGTGAGGCGGGCAAAGATGGTTGCTGCTTTGCCAATAGAGCTGTCAACTTGTGTGTCCAGAGTTTGTCATTGATGGTAGACCTCAGGTATGTGAAGTGGTGGACCACTGCCAATTCATAGCTATTAATAGTAGTAACAGGTGCAATATTCACATTCTGACCCAGCACATTTGTTTTCTTTAGACTTAACAAGGGAACTGTGGACTGACTTACATAGGATCAAGAAATTTGGCACAAGGTAAGCAAGAGTGGCACGACATGATTGAAGGCATATGATTCACTGGTAGCTGATGGGAAATGAAGTCGAAAAATGGAAAGATACCGTAGCTCGTGAAAACTTGACATATCTCTTGAGTTTTAATTCGTGGCATCTTTCTTGTAGCGGACTACATTGCCACTGTTTCATTAGGCATGTGGCCCAGTGAATCCGATTTCAACAGGCATTTGTGTCAGATTAGCCTCCCTTGTGCCTTGGTTATCCCCCAGCGTGTCTGCAGGCCATCGGGTGGGAGATGTGACAGCCCGTGATTCTTTGTATTATGAAGACTGTTATGTGACAATGTCTGTCCAGGTTTGCTTACCTCTGTGGTTAGCATTGACTTGCTGTTTAACCACAACAGTCACACACACACACACAGCACGTGATGTGATAACGCAATGGTAATGTGAATACTGTTTATTTTACATATGAGAAGATCATTGCTGTCTGCTCTGACCTCCACATTTGGTCCAGCATAGAATATACAATGTAAGTTCTTTCTTTCCTTACTCTCTCTCGCTCAGTATCGAATGTACACCTTCTGACCTTTTAACCATCAGTGATCATGCAGGTGTTCTAGTTCTGTTCTTTCTTCCTTATAGTTTCTTATGTCTATTGTTATCTATCATCTCAGTGTTCAGGTTATCTATTGGTAGACCGGGCCTCTCCGGGGATGTTGTTTTCCCTTTTATCACTGAGGAACATGACTACTGTCTATATGAAATAAAGTTCACCCTACGTACCTTTTCCTATCTGAATAATATCTAACTCACACCGTTTCTCCTTCTAGACAAGAATTCTCACTGTTCAATAATTCGGGTTAATCATTACCCAACTACTTCTTGTCCATGAAATATTCATCCTTTAAACTACTTGAATACTGCCATTATCATGGCTGCCCGCGTATATGCGGCTTCCCTCTCCGACTCACGGTTCTGGACTGCCCTGAGAAAAGCGTGATTTCCCAAATCACCGTTCACCTCTCCCATGCGCAACCCTGTTCGCGCATCCCCCCCTTTATACTCCATCTGAACCGTCCCACCTCTAAATCTCCCTATTCCTTCCCTTTGACTGCAAATCGTTCTCTAACTGCCACATTATCTCCCTTTCTCCCTTAAAAATAAATTATTTATCCGTAGGAGAACAAATTTATTTTCATGACTGTACCAATACTATTATTGTACTTGTCCTATATACAAAAAAATCTTTAGCAATGTGCTGTTACAACCCTAGCTCAGCACATTACCAATTCTTATCTGTGCCAAAGGACAATTTCCTTTTACACAACTCAATTAAATTGTACTGGGAATGTACATTCATCAACATCTCGTTCCCATTTATGACCACTCATCTTTGCTTTTTCTCCTATCCCCTCATATTACATGATTTAAAAAAACATACTTTTTAGACATGTTATACATTCCACTTTCTTAGTGGTCATTCATTTGTTTTTTTCATATCACTTAACATGTCATTATTTTCTTACATTACAACATATTATCATAACAAAACTGAGAAATAACTCTTTTCCCGTCACTTTTCTTAAGTGACCTTTCCTCTTCACATTTATGACTGTTCTTAACCCTTGTCTTTCTCACTCACATTCTGCCAACTGTGTACTTCACCATACAAAGTTTATTTCCTTTTACACATCCAGTCACTCCTGTTGTCATACAAGTAAACCCCTCGTATAGTATTATCTTCTGTCACCACACACCTGGTGTGAATTATCTGGCCTTCCTCTTCTCTCGTATAAAGCCAAAGATGTCTTCTGTCATGTCTCCCTATATACATAGTTCATGATGGCGTGAGCCATTTACTATCATGGCAACACTGAATTGCCATACTTCCGTCCACCCTTTTCTAACTAGACCTTTGTCCATAATCTCTTACGCGGAAATATTTGAAACTTCTTTGGTCTACCTATTTTAAACCGCGTTGTCGCTTTGACCTACTTGCGTGTTTTTCTACTGCTGACCTGTCACTTGAACTCCTTTTTCACAACACTGTCTCCTAGTGTGTGAATTTCTGTTATATATGTTCGGTGAGGGTTATCCTCAATAGACTCACATGTGTAGTCTGATAAACACCGCACTTAACGTTTTTATATGTTTTTCGTTCCCTCCCTGGAACTTCTCTTTGTGCTATCTCCTTTTTCCTTCTCCACAACACTGTCTCCCCATGTCTAAATTTCTACTGTATATGTTCGGTGAGGGTTACCCTCCATAGACTCACATTTGTAGTCTGGCAAACGCCGCACTTAACGTTTTTCATATGTTTTTCGTTCCCTCCCTGGAACGTTCTCAACACAATTCTCTTCTCTTCGTGTATTACGGAGAAAAAAAAATATGATTTCTCCCCAAAATCTTCATAAGACTCGGTCACTGCCGCAAAAATCTCTGTCTTCCATTTTCTCCATGGCTTCTCACTTCTACATAAGTTCCTTCTAGAACTATATATTCTATATGTCCGTGCCATCCTTCCTGTGGCTTCTCAATACTCCGTCACTTCTCCGTGACTCTCAATTTTCCCATACTTATTTATCCAAGTGATTCTCTTGTTTTCGCCATCTCCCATGGCCCTTACTACTCCCCGTCCAATATCTCAATTACTCACTCTTAATTTCGCCATCTCTTATGGCTCTTCTTCTTCCCACATAATATCCTCGTCATTTTTCATGACCTTTATCTCTCATCTCCCCCTCTACTTCACTTACTCATAAACTCCGCTATGTTAGCTATAGTGACTTCCTTGTCCCTATGCCTTTCCAACGAAATGTGTTTATCAATATCTATATTTTCTTCTTCCTTTATTTCTCTTCCGACCTTGATGACGATTTGTCTGCTCTGCCTTTTCTATCAACCTTTTCCTGTTTGCGTCATTTAACATTTTCGTCAGAACCATATTTACCTCAGTTTTAGTTTGTGGAAAGTATGTCTGATACTTCTGCTCCAGCACGCTCCATAGCATGGCTCCCGAGAAGTTAAAATCAGGCCGCTTTATGGTAGCTTCTATTACCTTCTTCACCTCGTCGATATTTGGTTCATCCGCTTTCTTCTTCTTCTTGCGATCGCATCTTTGATGATTACACCGTCAGACGAGTTCTCATGATGAATTCGACTGTTGTTTGAAGTTCCTCTTTAACTCCATATAGCTTTGAATTTAGTGTTGAGTCATTGGGCCAGTATATCTTTCTTAACTGGTCATACAGAGGACAGTCCTGTAGAACATGCTCAGCAGTTTGTTCGTTTAATCCACATGTGCACAGTGGTGAAGCAGACAATCGTAACTTGTGCATGTGTTTATTCAGTTTGTTATGCCCTGTCCTGAGTCGAAAAATAGTTATCTGTCCCTGCCGGTCGAGAGTGTGATAGTCGTCTTTGGGTTGGTTCTGTTCTCTTCTTATAGTCTGGATAGCTCTCTTTTTCTCAAAGTATGTGACTTCATTATCTTCTTGTTCACATTCTCCTCCCTTTTTTGCAAGTTTATCTGCCTTTTCATTTCCGGGTACACCACAATGAGATGGTACCCCCTGAAGTATGGTTCTCTTTTTGGCAGCTACCTTGTTTAGTTCATTTCTCAGATGCGGGAGTTTACCACCCTTGAGAGCTTGCAGGACAGACAGTGCATCTGTGAGGATGACTACCTGGTGGCAGTCAGAGTTGGTGTTATAAATCAAATTTGCAGCTTGCTCTAGAGCTTGAACCTCAGCTGTATAGTTGGAACAGAATTTACCAGTGGGAATGTGCCTAGTCTCATAGTGGTTGTCAGGATATGAGATAAAGATACCGGCACCTCCATTCCTAACAGCATTAGTTGCTGATCCATCTGTATAGGCATGTATCCATGATTGATCGGGATAGCTTTCTTGGATCATACTCAATGTAGCAGTTCGTTTTTGCAGATCATTATACTCACATCCACTTGTGAGACCACTGACCGACGTATTAATTTGGAGGGCACTGCTGGCCTGCTCCCATGGTACAGGGTATAGGGTGGGCTTCAGTGGTGTTGTCTTCATAGATAGGTCTTCTTGATGCTGTCTTATAAGTCTTTTTCCCCGATGCACAAAGCTGCTACGCTTTAGACGTCCCAATGCCAGATCATCTAGTCTTGCCTTCATTGGGTGCGTTGGCATACTGTTGTACTTTTCCATCTGGATCATGGTCTTTGTGTCTCTTCTATGGGACAATGTCTGTAATCCAGCAACCTTCTGCATCTCTGTTATTGGTGTAGTTTTCATGGCTCCTGTAATGAGCCTGAGAGCTTGATTTTGCACCTTGTCCAAGGACTGCAGATGTGAGTTTAGCAGCTGATGACCATGCTGCTGAGCTAAACTCTAAGTGTGGTCTTATTACTCCACTATAAATCTTCTTTAGATTTCGTTCATTTGCTCCCCAGTTGGTACCTGCCAATTTTCTGAGTATGCCTAGTCGTCTTCGGGCCTTTCCTTCTGCATTTTCAATATGCTTATTCCATGTAAGCCTTTGGTCAAATGTCACCCCAAGATAGGAGGGGTAGCTTTCTTCCTTGATCACGGTTGTCCCTAGGTGTATGTTAGCTGATTTGTCCTTGGGGGCGAGGGAGAACAGTGTTGTGGAGGTTTTGTCTGTGTTTATTGTGATAAGCCATTTCTCTGCCCATGACACTAGCATGTCTGCTGCCCGCTGCATTCTATAATTTGCTGTGGTGACATTTTCATCAGCGCACCAGAGTACTAGGTCATCTGCATATAAGGCAGCTTTCACTCCTGCAGGGAGATCTTTCACCAGGTCATTGATGTAAACAAGGAAGAGTGTAGGGGAAATTACTCCTCCTTGAGGTACCCCCCCCTGATGGAGCAACACTTTTCTGCTCTGCAGACCGTCAAGAGTGACTCTAGTTCTCCTGTTATGCAAGTATGACTGGATCCATTTCATCATGTTGCCTTGGATTCCACCTCTCCCAAGTTTTGCAATGAGGCCATCTTTCCACACCCTGTCAAAGGCCTGCTTGAAGTCGACCCAGATCGTTAGGACCTTTTTCTTCTCCTGAAAGGCATCTTCTATTGCTTGAGACAAGTAAGTAACTTGGTCTTCTATACTGTAGCATTCTCTAAATCCAGCTTGTTCCGGCACCAGGATCTGCTCAGACTCTAAATACCATTTCAATCTGTGGTTGACTATTCGCTCCATAGTCTTCCCAACACAGCTTGTGAGACTGATTGGCCGGTAACATGCAGCCTCGGTCTTACATTTCCCTTTCTTTAGTATGGGTATTGTGATGGCTTCTCTCCATACTTGGGGTACCGTTCCTTTCAACCAGCTGTGGTTGAATATCTCAAGCAGTTTTGTCTTTGCTGCTGAGCTCAGATTTACTAGCATTTCGTTGCTGATTTTGTCTGGGCCGGGTGACTTTTGTAACTTAAGCTTGGAAATAGCCTTCTGTAGTTCTCCTAGTGTGATGGGTTCCCTCATTGGGGCAGGAGTATCTGTCTGTCCCATGGTTGCCAGTATTTCTTTTCTTATCTCTCTCTGATGGTCTATGTTAATGGGTAAGTTGCTTTTTGAACTGTATCTTCTAGCAAACAAGTCTGCAGCTTGTTTTCCTCTGAAAAGTTTGCCACCTTCATCCAATGTGATAGTCTGCCTTGGTGAGGAACACTCTTCATTTAGAGACTTGACTAATCTCCAAAGTTTCCTGCCGTCTTTCTCAAGGTTCAGCGATGCCGTTTTAGTTCTCCAGCTTTTCCGTTTTTCTTCTAGCTTTGTTCTCTGAAACTCTGCTACAGCCTTTTTCCATTTGTTGTGAGTTTCAAGTGAAGGCTGAGACTCTGCGTCCTTTCTAGCCTTGTCCATAGCTTCCTGACGTTCTTGGAGTGTGCTGGACCAGTATGGTATGTAGTTACGCCGGCATCCTTTGGGAATGGTTTCTTTTGCAGCTTGTAGTATGCATCTGTTGAAGGCTTTTACCACTTCATTAATATCTCGGTTCTGTACCTTGAGGGTAGACAGCAGCGTGTTCACCTGATGCCTGAATAAACCCCAGTTGGCTTTTTTGTAGTTCCATCTTGTAATGGCTGGGCCTGTACTGAGAGTTGCACTCTGACAGTAAGAAAGATTGGGCGATGGTCGCTTCCCCCTAGTTGATCTCCTACTTCTCTACTAATAGATCCAGCTATATCTGGTGTGGAGAAGGCAAGATCTGGTGTTGAAGTTGTGTGCCATCCTCTGGAGTAGAAGGTAGGAGTATCTGTGGCATTATTGACTAGGATTAGGGAGTGATCATCTTGCCAAGTTTCAACCTCTTCACCTCTGTGATCCAGATGGTTATAGCCCCAGCTCTGGGAGTGGCTATTAAAGTCTCCAACTGCTATAAAGTTGGTGGCTGGTACCTGTATAGAGCTGAGACTCAGAGGTTTGTTGTTCGGACAGTAATAGTTCAGGAGTTCTATTTCCATCTTGTCTACCTTTATCTGCAGCAGCTGATATTCTGCTCCATCCATGAAGGTTTTCCTTTCGTGTGCAGGAATGTTATTCCTTACAAGAGTAAGTACTCCCCTTTTTCGTCTATCTTTTCTGTCGGATCTGAAGCATTGATATCCCCTTATTTTAAAGGTTTGATCTGCTTTCAAGTGAGTCTCTTGGATACAGCAAACACTGACTTGCTTCTCATACAAGATGTTTTCCAGCTCTGTCTTTTTGCTGTATCCAGCCTGCTTGCTGTTCACTCCCTCTGCATTCCAGTGCATTATGACAAGTGGCACTCTGGGTTTCTCTTTTTCTGTTTTGTTTTGGTCAGTAGTTCTCCTCCGCCGTCTGCTGACTCCACAAGACGGTCTAGAGGGTCCTCCAGTAGCTGAGGGTGGGCTCTGTCGAGGCTCAGAGCCCGGCACTGCACCTGCCTGGTGGAGCTCCACAGGGCGAGCACCAGAACGAGATTTATTTGACGGTGTACTCTCCATAGAAAAAAAAAAGCGAGTTGCATGATACTGTGGTTTCCGGTGCGCCTTCTGGCCCAGTATCTACGACTTAAGCACCTGTTCAACGGGAGAGTGGGCTCATCCCTAATCTGTTTATGTTCCCAGTAGTAGACTATTCGCAAGCAGCCTGGGGGTGTCACTGCTCTGCGCGGACCTTGTTTACCGAGGCGGCGTCCGAGCTCGTATGGTGAAAATATGGTTGCGTTATCTTCAAAATAGCCCTGTCTTTCCCGTGGCTTTTCTGCCATCCTGCAACTTTGAGTTAGGGAGTTCTGAGCTCCAGTCTCTTTCCCAGGCGTTTTATCCTGGCCTGGCACGCATACAGAGGACCCCACTTCTGGTTCTAAGTTAGCAGTTGGGGATAGGTGGGGTAGCACACTGTGCATTCCCCGTCATCCAGGGGGCTCTCCAACTATGCAGAGCTTGCACAATGCTGTGCTCTGGTTTTGGGCTCTCCCAAGGAATCCTCACGTCCTGCACAGAGCCACTTCCAGATACCCACCACCTGCCAACCCTCCATTGTAGAAATCTCCTGCATGCGGCCATCCAGTCAAGAGCCAGTATTAAGTCTGGTGCCCAAGTGATCCCCCCAAGCTCAGTGTGCAATGCTGGGTTCTCATCATGCTGCAACACAGGGGGGATTGTGATGCTCAGCCATCTCTCTCAATTCTGCACCGATAAGTGACATCGGGGACTTAACTGTGCCTCAGTGCTGGGAGGCCCCGTTTCCGGGTACACCACACACAGCCAATTGAGGCAACGGTCGCCGTGGGCGTGATAGACGACAAACAGTGAAGAATGAGGCAAGAAAGCATTTAACCCATGAAGTGGGGGTGGATTGGTGCAGACCAGAGCATGTACCACTCGCCGGTGGGTTCTGCATCTACACCTATAGGGTTCCACCCACTCCTCAGCCCATTTAGTCTGGCCCCTCACCCAGGACCTGTCCGGCTTGGGTGACCCTGCCAGGAGTAAAACTCCCGCCGGCATAGCTCCCGGGATCATTGGGGCGCTCAAGCTCTCCAACCACGGCAAGGTAGGCTTACATGTGGAGAGTTCATCCGCTTTAATCGGATTCTTTCTCAATTTTTCCAAGAATTTAGACCTCTCCGAGCGCCATAGAACCACATTTGGCTCAACCTTTTTGGTAATGTTCTCCGTCTTTATCTGATTTATACGTCCAAGATCACTATTCTCATTTTTCGGCCAATAAATTCTACGGCCTTCGTCGTCCGTTATATGCTCGAGCTCATCCGACCTGTATCCAATTTCGTCGGGGCCCATAACTCTATCCTCCCCACTTGACAAATCGAATTCTGATTCTATGTCAAGCTGGTACTTTTCTTGTACTGTACTTACACCCTCCTGTTTCGTCTTTCTTTTCTCCGAGTCTTCAATTTGTCGATTATATGCCTCCCTCCAATCAGTCTGCGTGATTGTCGCTGCATGTCGCATCCACATGTCTGCATTGTCCGCTATTATTTTCTCCAGATTGTATACTGACAAGTCCCTTTCTCTGCTACTATCTCCACATTTGCTCCCTTCTTCCTTACTTCTACTATTTTCTCCTCTTCTATAAGTACTTTTGTGTCTGTGACTACCGTCACTCTCGTCAGATCCTACACTGTCTGAGTCAGTCGACACCAATTCTGACGACCATCTCCGTCTACTGCTATATTCTGCTTCATTAACTGTCTGTCGACTTTTTTTTCTGGTCGACTGCATCGGTTCATCCTTCTTATTGTTTACCTCGATGCTATCCCTATGCTGTGGTACCACTACTTCTTTAGCAGTTTGTAGGTTCATCCTTTTTACACTGAGTGGAATCTTAGACTTTCTCGTATTGTCTAATACCTGTGACCATGTTTCCTTTTCTCTCCTGACGTCTTTCTCATTGTGTGCTGGCCCCAAGTGTGACGCTACAGTATCTATCTCAGTTTGTGTTCCGGCACTAATCATCTTTGTTTCATTTATTTCTGGTTCTTGTGTACCAACGCTGACCCTGTCTCTCTGTATATTTTCCTGTTTCTGGACTGTTGTCCTAACCTGACTTGTCCATGGTCTATTCCTATTACCGTCTTCCTTTATTGTGACATGTTGCTGACCAGATCCTATTATGTTTCTCCACACTCCTAGCGGTTCTACCTTCATTTCCCAACCGTTCTGTGTTCTTATATGGTACTTCTGGTGGTGTGCTCTGTTGATTTTATTTCTTTCTATGGACTTCCCTTTTCTAACTTCCGCCATAACATTTAGGCCCGCCATTCTTACTCTTCTCTTATTAAGTGTGTTCCAGTGTGCTCGTACAGCAGCTGTTTCTAGGATTTTATTTTGTCATTATTTTCTCATCACAAGTGTGACACTACTTTCCTTTCCCTTTCGTATCGTATTGATTTAGACTCTGATTGAAGATCTCTTTCATTGAGTAATGTGTCCTACTCGCCTTCTGACAGAGTCTGTGATCAGATCAACAGATGAAAAAAAAAAAATCGCAATTTTAACTTTTTTCCAATTCATCTGCTATTATTGACATTGCATATTTGTCAATGTCTGTAAAGCCTCTTACGGCATGCATGTGGGTCACCTGAAAATAAGTCAACATTACCTTTTATATTTACGTCTTTAGCACTGTCTACCTTGGCTAATGTGTCGGTAATCGTCTTTATGAAGGCCAAAGTCGGACTGTCTTGCATGTTATACTGTGTCTGTTCGGCTTGTGCCATCATCACAATCTGAAAAATAGTTACTTTTTCTACGGTTAACTTAAACTTGCTTGCACCTGAAAATGAATGGAAATTTTTCTATTAGTCTTGGGTTTCCTGAACAAAAAAAATATAATGGTTACAAAAATTATTTTTAAAAAATTCATACACTGTTATTATAATTCAATATTAGTGAGACTACAATACTAATAATAATGATAAGAATAATAATTAAACAACAGTAATAACATTAATAACAATAATATTACTATAATGTCTAATTAATAAGACAAGAATAATAATAGCCTACAACAATGTCTAATTAAACTAATTAATTAAGATGTCTACGTTGGAGTACTCGTTTGTCGCGATATTGCGCACGCGACCGACTTTTCTTTTTAACAAACACTATTGTTATATTTTTATACCATCCGGACTACACACTGTTTTGCTACACACAAAGGTTTCTATCCGTGAATCGGTTACTGTACTAGACTCTATGACCTGTCTTAAGACTACTTGCGCGAAGCACGTCGACCTGTCGTCTGCTGTGATGAGTGTCCCTGTGCTGAAAGATTTGAATGAAAACAATTTGTTTCCGAATAGACGTTACAGGACTTGTGAATATTGTACCCGCTTTGTCTTTGCGACCCCTCTCGTGCAGAAGGCGTGAAGAAAAAAAAATCTTGACCTGATTTCTGAGCTGGCGTCTTCGGTTGACCAGTTCGCAACCTGTCAGCTTCTGTTTACACTTTGACTGTCCTGTTTTTCTTCGTATGTTGTAAAACTGCAATTCTGCGTTGTTCTGCCGTCTGTGGTTCTTGAAGTCTGTCATCAACCATGCGTGTGTAGTACTTTTGTCTTGGTGAATGACTTATTCTCGTGCCGGTCGATTTGAAAAAAAGAAAATTCCGACCCGGTTTTTCGGACCGACGTTTCTGCTTTGCTAGGTTCGATTATGTTTACTTTTTCCCTGTTTACAACTTACACTGTTGTCACTCTGTTTTTTTTTTCATGTTATCGAAACGTAAATATGAACTCTTTTCTTCGTTATACTCTGCCGTCTGTAGTTGCTGAGGTCTGCCACAGATACGGAAATGTATTATGGTGTCTTCTGTATGTGCTATTCTGCATTATGATAGCTATCTGTAGTTCGTGGTTGTTGAAATCTGTTGCAGCGTCCAAAACGCAAATATGTCTTCTGCCTGAAGCGAGGAGAGATGACAGCATAAAGCATAGTTGTTGAACTCCTGTTTTAGAAACAATGTGTGTGTGCTGCTGTTAGAGGTTGGTTACGGCACCAAAATTGATGAGATGTGACAGCCCTGATTCTTTTGTATTATGAAGACTGTTATGTGACAATGTCTGTCCAGGTTCGCTTACCTCTGTGGTTAGCATTGACTTGCTGTTTAACCACAACAGTCACACACACACACACACAGCACGTGATGTGATAACGCAATGGTAATGTGAATACTGTTTATTTTACATATGAGAAGATCATTGCTGTCTGCTCTGACCTCCACATTTGGTCCAGCATAGAATATACAATGTAAGTTCTTTCTTTCCTTACTCTCTCTCGCTCAGTATCGAATGTATACCTTCTGACCTTTTAACCATCAGTGATCATGCAGGTGTTTTCTAGTTCTGTTCTTTCTTCCTTATAGTTTCTTATGTCTATTGTTATCTATCATCTCAGTGTTTCAGGTTATCTATTTGTAGACCGGGCCTCTCCGGGGATGTTGTTTTCCCTTTTATCACTGAGGAACAGATGCCTCTCAAGACTTACGAGTCTCATCTACCGCAGAGCATTCTGGGTTTAGGAAGATGGAGACCCTCCCTCGCCCCCAGTTCTGTTAGTTGAAACAGTCCCACCACGACAAGGCCAGGAGCTGGACTTGTTGCTGTCATAGGCAAATAAGCATACATTTGGAGTTTCTAAGATAGTTCTTAAATCCACCTATGACAGCATTTACAATGACAAAGAATGGCATACGTGAAGCAGAAATCAGGAAGAGAATATAAATGGCCAAAACTTTGTTGACAAATAACAAACAAAGTAATAAAAGAGGCATTAAGTTATAGACCCTTCATTACTGAAGAGCGCAAAACACAGATAATGAATAAACAGCTGGAAGACAGAATATAGGTCCTTGAAATGTGGACTTATGGAAGAATGGTGGCCATCCCAATGAAACGCTCATGTGTATCCACATGTCTGTTCCACTATTGTCTCTCACTTCCCTATTTATTTCATGAGCAGATAGAACTACAACTATTCTGGGTCGTCTGTTTTGCAACTCACAAAGTTGATGTGTAGGAGGTGGTTACCATTCATTTGACTCCTCTATGAGGATTCTGAATGCTGCTAATTGATCTATGCATGATCCTCTATTCGAAATCCCACTTGTTTCACCACGAATTTTCCATCTATGGCATCTTTTTTTATGATCTAGCATCACTCTGATTTTCCTGCAGCAGCCAGAAGAGTTACACCAGACCAGATGCTGTATATACTCAGGTTCCCATTCACGGGTAGTTTAACAATGTGCCTGTCCTTCCAATTCTTGTTACCAGATTTTCTTTAAGAGGTGATATAACATCTTTGTAGTGGATGGAATATCATATTTCATAACTTACGATACCGAATGAATAAAGCCAGAACAGCCTTTGCCAATGTAAACAACATCCGGAAATCTTCCCAATATAGTACAAACACTAATTTGAAAATATACGAGTGCTGCATAATTTCTGACCTTCTGTACGGTGCAGAATGCTGGAAAGTAACAGAAAAAGAAATGTCCAAACTGTCATCTTTCCACACAACCTGCTTAAGTAAAATTCTTTGAATTTTCTGACCGAACACCATCACCAACCAAGAACTGCTAGCTCAGAGCCACCATGAAGACATGCGCACCATCATAGCGGGCAGACGCTGGAATTGAATTGGCCACATCCTCAGAAGAGACGCTGACGCCATCACCAGAACTGACATGATATGGACTCCAGAAGGAAAGCGAAAGCAAGGGACGGCCAAAAGCTACCTGGCGGAGAACTGTGAAGGCAGAGATGCACAGTATGAACCAGAATTGGGGCACCACACGCAGGATGGCTGTCGACTGAGCAGAGTGGAGACAGTTTGTTGCTGCCCCCTACAAGACACCATCAGGTGTGATGGTCACTGTTTGTTGCTGCCCCCTACAAGACACCATCAGGCGTGATGGTCACTGTTTGTTGCTGCCCCCTACAAGACACCATCAGGCGTGATGGTCACTGTTTGTTGCTGCCCCCTACAAGACACCATCAGGTGTGATGGTCACTGTTTGTTGCTGCCCCCTACAAGACACCATCAGGCTTGATGGTCACTGTTTGTTGCTGCCCCCTACAAGACACCATCAGGCGTGATGGTCACTGTTTGTTGCTGCCCCCTACAAGACACCATCAGGCGTGATGGTCACTGTTTGTTGCTGCCCCCTACAAGACACCATCAGGCGTGATGGTCACTGTTTGTTGCTGCCCCCTACAAGACACCATCAGGCGTGATGGTCACTGTTTGTTGCTGCTGTCGTGAATTATTCTAATCCCCATATATAAATTAAAACGTAAATGCAAAGCCTAACAAATAAATTTAATAAAAGGAAAGAAGAATGGTAAAGAACAGTGCTGTCACAATGCCTGTACTCGAAATCCCCCTTGTTTTCTACTTCGTCGGCAAATTGTAACGCTTTCACGTTGATAGTAAAAGCCTACTGTGTCGCTGCACGCTTTCTTCAATGAAACGTGTACTGTATTTCTTGGAAAAACCTTGAGATACGCAAGCTGATCAATGACCTAAATTTAATATTTCATTCATTCCATTTTATACACGGCGTAACTAAAAGACAGATGGACTAAAGGATAGAGAGAAGGGAGAGGCAGAAAGCAGGGACACCTGCAACACTAAACACGCGTCGCGCGATACACAATTGCTGCCATCACGCGTGTAAGGCCACATGCACTAACTTTATTTCAAATCGACAGTGATAAAATTCACTACCCATACCAGAGTTAGGTTTTAAAATCCTGAAAAACGCTTATTGGGAAAGATGACATTAGATGGGTTTACGTTTGAAAACATGACAGTACCCAGACACCACATGGGGATTGAAGTGAACAGGAGGTGGTGGAAAATGCACATTTTGAACGCAGCCACCTAGCTCCCTTAAATTCGTATATTTGGGTTCCTTAGGGTTTGCTGACAAAGAATATGTAAAACGTTACGCAAATAGTCTAGGAATTACCAAGTTATGGCCAAAATAAAATAGTGGGGGTGCCTGACAGCATGAAATCATTTCTGCTCATAAAATTTTTTTATAACGTGTTTGAAGAAACATTACGTTACGGAAATAGCCTACCATGTTAACTCCTATTTGATTGGAGCGCAACAAATGAAAGACTAAACACGATTGGTCGGACTATAAATACTATCTTGTGTTGTCAGGGGAAACGTGAGAAAGGGGTACTTTTTTTGAAAAGATGTGTAGACATGGTTTGATTGGGTAGAGCTGCGAATATACTCAATTCAGAGCGTCTGTTCATTGCCACATCTTGTAATAAACCTACTAAGAAACAGTACGTTGAGCACCAGTGTATATTTTTTATAAAATAAAGCCTGGGACATCGGCAGATCGGAGTTGTGCTATATTCATTGCCAGTCAACGAAACTGTTTATTATTATTTCCATGAATTGTGGTAAGCTTGAAATATTCAATATCTTTTAATGAAAATTGAATGTAAATTGATAATTTATGTCTGTATATATGTGTGGTTCAGTAGCGAACATGATGTAAAGCCTATAGTGCTCCAGCCTGAACAGAAGGTGTCGGAGGAAAGTAAAACTGCATGGAATGGCCAAACAGTACACTGACACCTAGATTATTAACTAGAAAGAAATAATGCTGGAATTGCAGAGGCGTAGTAACCATTAGGGAGGGAAATACTGGTATAAAGTATTTCAGATGAAGCTGACAGTTGGCCTAACGCTCTGAACTCAATGTTTGTGATGTATTGTGCTCAGTGTAGAAAATGGAGTATAAATTAGTTCTGACGTAGAAGGTACAACCTTCTTGTTTCAGGGACCGTGGTCTTAAAGTTATTGAGCAGCACCTGGTCAGAGCTTTGTTGAAGCCAGAGGTGGACAGCATACTCCTTGGTCCATATAGCAACCAGTGGGGTGACTCCAGAACTCATTTAAGTAATCGCGCAGAGGAGTCTTTTACTGCAGTCATCACGCAAGATAAGAGAGTGTGGCCATGGAGCTCAACATTATGTACCCCCATCTTAAAATGACATTATAAACTAAAATTAAGAGGGGAATTTAATTGTTTTAATACCAGGAACTGAGAACATCTCCAATACTAGTTCCAATAGAAACAAACTATTGAAGTCATGACGACAAATACCAACAGAGCTTGAACAAAACAAAACCAGTATTACCTCATATTACCACTACACAACTGACACACATAGGATACCATTAATAATATATGTCACTACAAGAATCATATTAATAAATTCTGTACATATAACTTGTAATTAAAATTGATTGTGATTCCTGGTTCCCTTTGTATTTGAATCAGGACACATATACATTCATGACAGCACTGAATACATATTGTTATTTGAAAAGTTATCAGTGACTCCTTTAAGATATCCTCTTAGAGTGTTATATGTATGTGAGTGTCACAGTGTTGTCAAGTGTGGTGGAATAAATTAAATTGTTTATCTGTCTGTTGTTGTTATGACTTACACTTCATCATACACATACCCTAGACATATAACGTAGTCATCACACTATTCCAGAATAATTCTGACTGAGGTATACATATGTGGCAGTAAGTAAGGTTATCTATAATACACTACTCTTATTAGATATAGATACCTTCACAGCTGATCTCAGTCAGTACAATAAGTCCCCTATAAATATTTATAACATCCCACTTTACCACATATATTGGGGTCTCGCCCTCGGGATTTTGAATCTTTCCCTATTACAAATATTGGGGGTAACTCACTTCAGGGAATAATAAGAATTAAAAGGTATCCTTGGGTGAAAATAAATAAGGTTGAGCTCACAGTGCCTGTGTTGTCTTGAGTTAATTAGTCATAGATAAAATTGTTTAGACATTTATCTGTTAGACAATGGCCGACCTGGCAAAATTTCGATCTGCTGCTGTACAGACTGCGAAAGAGTTAGGAATGGACGGGCAAATTATGATTTCTTATGTCACTGCTGAATGTGACAAATATATTGAACGGGAAGAAAGAAGATTAGAAAAAGAGGCCGAAAGAAAATTAGAGGCTGAGACTAAGAGGTTGCAGATTGAGGCTGAGGCTAAGAGGTTGCAGATTGAGGCTGAGGCTAAGAGGTTGCAGATTGAGGCTGAGGCTAAGAAATTGGAGGCAGAAAGAGAAGACAAAAGATTAGCTGCAGAAAGGGAAGCCGAAGAAAGAAGATTGACTGCAGAGAGGGAAGCAGAAAAGGAGAAGAGATTACAAAGGGAACATGAGTTACGACTAAGGGAGTTTGAGTTTCAAGGCCATGCTCCTGAAAATGGTGCCAGTCCCTTTGCCTCTGATGCTACTGCTAGCCAGGGAGCCTCAACCTCAGCTATGAATTTTCATTTAGATCATTTTGTTGAGAAAGACGATGATATAGAGAGCTATCTAAATAGGTATGAACTATTAGCTACCACATATGGGTTAGAGAGAGAAAGGTGGAGCTTAAAGTTATCTCAAGGACTTCGTGGGGCAGCTTATGAAGTTTTTGCAAAAATGAGCAGAAGTGATCAGGAAAATTATGACATGCTAAAGCAGGCTCTTTTGTTAAGATATGAAAAGAACGCAGAATTTTATAGGAAAAAATTTAGGAATGCTAAACTACTGTCAGGTGAAACCTATCACCAGTTCTCTGCACGAATAGAGACATACTTGGAGAAATGGACTTCTCTGGGGAAAACCCAAGATCTTAAGGAAATGGTCCTTATAGAGCAATTAAGAGAGTCCATGGCTCCAGACCTGAGAAAGTTTCTCATGGAACAAGGTGCAGAGAGGCTGGGTGAGTTGCTAAATGTTGCTGAAAGGTATCAAGCAGCTCAAGCAGAGGTAACAGGTAATAAAAAGAAACAAGTGGATAACTTTAGGGCACCACAGAACTTTAATAAATTTGATCCTAGGGATCAAAACAAAGGTAAGCACCAGTTTGATAGGCCACGGTATGAAAATAAAAATAAAACCCCACAATTCGATGAAAGGAAATATGATGAAAGAAAATCTTTCAACCAAGGAAAAAGGTGGTGTAAAAATTGTAAGATGAACAATCATGACACTGACCATTGTAGAAGGAAACCTGTGTATATGGCAACCCTTCAGGTCAGGTCGACCTCAAGACAGGAGGAGGATATATGTTAGATACCACTCCAGAAGAGATGAGGAAGGCACAGGCTGGGGATAAGACCCTCAAGCCTTGTTTCAGGAAATTGTCAACTTGTCATACAACTCCAGGCAAGGGAGATTTTTACATGAAAAACAAGTTGATGTATAGGAAGACTGGAGCTAGATCCAAAGGTCACGGACAGCTGGTTCTTCCAAAGAGATATAGGACAGAATTAATAAGGAGCCTACATGTGAAACCAGATGGGGACCATGAGAAGATAGGTACCATCATTCAAAAGGTGGCTCACAATTATTATTGGCCCAAAGCAAGATGGGACATTGAGAATTTTGTAGAAAGGTGTAGCATAGCACATGAGGGAACACCCACAAGTGGGAACATTGATCAGGACCTGGACACGCCAAGGGGCAAAAGTAGGCCTGAAAATACAAAGAGATATAAATTTGATATGGTGGACCAAAGGGAATGGGAAGCCCCTTTTCACGGACAAGCTTCACTTAACTGTTTTACAATGGCCACTATGCGGAGAGTGCAAAAGGATGTCTTACCCCAGGATAAGCCGAAAATCCCTCAATCGGACTTAAACAAACTGGAGGAAGGAGATGGAGAGAGGAAATCTCTCATCAAGAATTTTAAGTGGGGAGAAAGCCCCAAAAGAAAAATTGGTAGCGGTCGTTTTGTGAATGATAATTCAGGGAAGAAAAATCATCACTATAGCGCTTCCAGTGGAAGAGACCATACCGGTGCATGGACAAATAGGTCCACAAAATTAAAGGTCCATATGTAGCTTTGTTAAGAACGTGGACTGATGAAAAGGCAGAGGAAAACATTACATCTTCATACCAATATGTGAATGAGCTGACCACTCGTTAAAAACTGGCTGGAAACTTGCCAATGAAAATTTGAAACAAGCCAGGAAGAAACATGCTGCCTATTATAACAGGAAGGCGAAAGACAGAGATTTGGCTGTGGGAGAGAAGGTACTGCTTCTTCTCCCCGGGAGTCAGAATAAGTTACAGATTGGATGGCAAGGTCCATATACAGTTTTAGAGAAGGTGTCTAGAACAAATTATAAGATAGATAAGAAGGGGAAAGAAAAAATCTATCATGTGAATCTCCTGAAGAAATATTTGGAAAGAGAACATCAGGAAGAGACACACTTGTTGACCTTGTCCATCGCCATGGAGATGAAAAAGGAACCACTTTCATCATTTGAATATCCATTACACCCCTGTGAGACAGCAGCACAGGTGAAAATCAGTACACATTTAACAAAAACTCAGAAAGAGAGAGTGCAACAGGTTCTAAATAATCATGCAGAGGTGTTAACAGACCGACCAGGGCATACAAACCTATTGGAATATGATATGAAACTGATAGACCCCACACCTGTCTGTATGAAACCATATTCGATTCCGTTTGCTAAGGAGAAAGCTTTGAAGGAAGAGATAGACTATCTGTTGAAGGAAGGAATTATTTCGCACAGTGAATCCTCATATAGTTCCGGTGTTGTACTCTTAAGGAAGCCCTCTGGAGAACATAGACTCTGTATAGATTACAGGAGACTGAATGCTATTACAGAAGGACAGGTGGATCCATTGCCGGATACAAATCAGCTGTTTGCCAGACTAAATAAAGCTAAATATTTCTCAAAAGTGGATCTGAGTAAAGGATACTATCAGATTCCAGTAAAGCCTGAGGTTAGACCATACCTAGCTTTTAGTACCTCAGAAGGACACTATGAGTTTAATAGATTGCCATTTGGATTGAAGAATGCGCCTAGTGTCTTCTCTAGAATGATGAGAAAATTATTGGACCCTCTGAATAATCCATGTATAACAAATTTCATGGATGATATCCTTATAGCAACAGAAACATTTGAGGAACACATTGACTCTCTGAAGATGCTGTTTGATCGACTTAGGGAAGCAAATTTAACAGCCCGACCAACCAAATGTTGCGTTGGATGTAAAGAATTGGAATTTTTGGGACACACAGTTTATCAGGGAAACATGACCCCTGACCCAAAGAATTTAGAGAAACTAAAGAAAGCCCCGAGACCACAAACCAAGAAGGACGTGAGATCCTTTGTCTCATTATGTGGTTTCTACCAGAAGTATATCAAAAACTTTAATTCCATAGGTGCACCGTTAACTGATTTGACACGTAAAGGACATCCAGATCGCATTACATGGACACCACAATGTGAAATGGCTTACCAAGAATTGAAGGAAAAGCTCACAAGTAAACCTATTTTGAAATTACCTGACTTAAGTCAAGAATTCATAGTAAGGACGGATGCCAGTAATATTGGGTTGGGTGCAACTCTACTACAGAAATCAGATGCATTGGATGGGGAATTAAGCCCAGTGGCATATGCTAGCAGAAAATTGAATAAAGCTGAAATCAACTACTCAACTAGCGAAAAAGAATGTCTTGCAGTAATATGGGCAATAAAGAAATTCAATATTTATCTGTATGGGAAGGCATTTAAGTTGCAAACGGATCACAAACCTTTATCGTTTCTAGCCCAGGCTAGGCATGAGAACTCTAGGTTACTCCGATGGTCCTTGCTTTTGGCTCCCTATAATTTTAGCATTGAGTATATATCTGGAAAAACAAATTTGGGAGCGGATTTTTTAAGCCGCCATCCGTGTGATGAGAATCACCATAAACCCCAGAAATAATAATAAATTTCTCTATGTGTATATAGAATAAAGGACTGACATATAATGTCTGTTTTAAGAGGGGAGATGTCGTGAATTATTCTAATCCCCATATATAAATTAAAACGTAAATGCAAAGCCTAACAAATAAATTTAATAAAAGGAAAGAAGAATGGTAAAGAACAGTGCTGTCACAATGCCTGTACTCGAAATCCCCCTTGTTTTCTACTTGGTCGGCAAATTGTAACGCTTTCACGTTGATAGTAAAAGCCTACTGTGTCGCTGCACGCTTTCTTCAATGAAACGTGTACTGTATTTCTTGGAAAAACCTTGAGATACGCAAGCTGATCAATGACCTAAATTTAATATTTCATTCATTCCATTTTATACACGGCATAACTAAAAGACAGATGGACTAAAGGATAGAGAGAAGGGAGAGGCAGAAAGCAGGGACACCTGCAACACTAAACACGCGTCGCGCGATACACAATTGCTGCCATCACGCGTGTAAGGCCACATGCACTAACTTTATTTCAAATCGACAGTGATAAAATTCACTACCCATACCAGAGTTAGGTTTTAAAATCCTGAAAAACGCTTATTGGGAAAGATGACATTAGATGGGTTTACGTTTGAAAACATGACAGTACCCAGACACCACATGGGGATTGAAGTGAACAGGAGGTGGTGGAAAATGCACATTTTGAACGCAGCCACCTAGCTCCCTTAAATTCGTATATTTGGGTTCCTTAGGGTTTGCTGACAAAGAATATGTAAAACGTTACGCAAATAGTCTAGGAATTACCAAGTTATGGCCAAAATAAAATAGTGGGGGTGCCTGACAGCATGAAATCATTTCTGCTCATAAAATTTTTTTATAACGTGTTTGAAGAAACATTACGTTACGGAAATAGCCTACCATGTTAACTCCTATTTGATTGGAGCGCAACAAATGAAAGACTAAACACGATTGGTCGGACTATAAATACTATCTTGTGTTGTCAGGGGAAACGTGAGAAAGGGGTACTTTTTTGAAAAGATGTGTAGACATGGTTTGATTGGGTAGAGCTGTGAATATACTCAATTCAGAGCGTCTGTTCATTGCCACATCTTGTAATAAACCTACTAAGAAACAGTACGTTGAGCACCAGTGTATATTTTTTATAAAATAAAGCCTGGGACATCGGCAGATCGGAGTTGTGCTATATTCATTGCCAGTCAACGAAACTGTTTATTATTATTTCCATGAATTGTGGTAAGCTTGAAATATTCAATATCTTTTAATGAAAATTGAATGTAAATTGATAATTTATGTCTGTATATATGTGTGGTTCAGTAGCGAACATGATGTAAAGCCTATAGTGCTCCAGCCTGAACAGAAGGTGTCGGAGGAAAGTAAAACTGCATGGAATGGCCAAACAGTACACTGACACCTAGATTATTAACTAGAAAGAAATAATGCTGGAATTGCAGAGGCGTAGTAACCATTAAAGTTAGTTGCTTATCCTTTACAGGACGTGGCAATCAACCCCAGCTTTTATTGGCTGTTTGTGATTTTTTCTAGGCAATTATTTCATTCAGTAGTTTGCCATTGCTTTCTGAACGGTACGGCGCTTATACCATTGTTAAAAATCCACACAAAGCGATCTGCTACCAAACCGCCTGCAGCAGGTTTCGAACCTGGTATATCTGGATTATGAAACTGCGTTCATATCCATTAGGCCACAGACGCCGACAGTAACCATTAGGGAGGGAAATACTGGTATAAAGTATTTCAGATGAAGCTGACAGTTGGCCTAACGCTCTGAACTCAATGTTTGTGATGTATTGTGCTCAGTGTAGAAATGGAGTATAAATTAGTTCTGACGTAGAAGGTACAACCTTCTTGTTTCAGGGACCGTGGTCTTAAAGTTATTGAGCAGCACCTGGTCAGAGCTTTGTTGAAGCCAGAGGTGGACAGCATACTCCTTGGTCCATATAGCAACCAGTGGGGTGACTCCAGAACTCATTTAAGTAATCGCGCAGAGGAGTCTTTTACTGCAGTCATCACGCAAGATAAGAGAGTGTGGCCATGGAGCTCAACATTATGTACCCCCATCTTAAAATGACATTATAAACTAAAATTAAGAGGGGAATTTAATTGTTTTAATACCAGGAACTGAGAACATCTCCAATACTAGTTCCAATAGAAACAAACTATTGAAGTCATGATGACAAATACCAACAGAGCTTGAACAAAACAAAACCAGTATTACCTCATATTACCACTACACAACTGACACACATAGGATACCATTAATAATATATGTCACTACAAGAATCATATTAATAAATTCTGTACATATAACTTGTAATTAAAATTGATTGTGATTCCTGGTACCCTTTGTATTTGAATCAGGACACATATACATTCATGACAGCACTGAATACATATTGTTATTTGAAAAGTTATCAGTGACTCCTTTAAGATATCCTCTTAGAGTGTTATATGTATGTGAGTGTCACAGTGTTGTCAAGTGTGGTGGAATAAATTAAATTGTTTATCTGTCTGTTGTTGTTATGACTTACACTTCATCATACACATACCCTAGACATATAACGTAGTCATCATACTATTCCAGAATAATTCTGACTGAGGTATACATATGTGGCAGTAAGTAAGGTTATCTATAATACACTACTCTTATTAGATATAGATACCTTCACAGCTGATCTCAGTCAGTACAATAAGTCCCCTATAAATATTTATAACATCCCACTTTACCACAGCTGCCCCCTACAAGACACCATCAGGCGTGATGGTCACTGTTTGTTGCTGCCCCCTACAAGACACCATCAGGCGTGATGGTCACTGACTGCTTGCCAATGAGCTGCCAAAGACCATAGAAGAAGAATGACTTATAACCTTTCCATTTCTTAGCAATATTCATGCTTGTGTGATCCCCTGTTTTGAAGGTGATTTGTGTTTGTATTTGGGGATTCTGTCACTGTTTCCACGATGATCTGTTGTAGGGTAGCCTTGTCTGCTCCTTGTATCAGGTTTTCTTGTCTAGAGCTCTCAGCACTGTGTGTGTGTGTGTGTGTAGAGTCTGGATTTTGTTTAAGACTGTTCTTCAAAGTTGTTTTTTTTTCCATTATATGAGTAAATCCCACAAGGTCTCCGTAAGCCATCTTTTACTATGTTTATTTCTTTTGTGAAGAACCTCTTGACGTGTTTTCTCAAGTGCTTCATGGATTTTGTGCCAGTAATTGGAGTTGATTTCCTCAGTGAAATCTCTTACTGCTTCAGATTTGTTCCTCAAGTTCCATCCCAGGTTTTATCCCGTGCCATCAGCTCAAGGTCTTTCCATGTCTTCTCATCCGTTTCATATCTGCCTCATCATCATCATCTCCATGTGTGTTTTAGTCTCCCTAATATCTCTCTTACTGCAGGGATTCTAGAAGAAGGACTGCCTTGTAATGCTACCAACAGGTTTCCTCAGTGACCACTGGCACTTGTCTGGTTATTATTATCAGTTCTACATTGGTCATCTTGTCACATTACTTCAGTCCTGTTCTACTCAAGCATTCATTTATCTGGTCACATTACTTCACTACTCAAGCATTCATTTATCTTGTCACACTACTTCACTACTCAAGCATTCATTTATCTTGTCACACTACTTCACTACTCAAGCATTCATTTATAACTTGACATGTGAGCTGAAGATGATAACTTGATCTGAGAATCCTTTATTAAGTGATGACTTTATGCATGTCTCAGCTAAATGCTTAAATAAAAAACAAAAATAACAAACGTTAGCTTAATCAATGGGTCCCTTTAATAATTTGTACATTTATTTTAATAACTGTACTATCACCACAAACAAATTGTGTCCAATTTAAGAGCTCTCTGTATAATTCAGATGAGTAGGCAATGAGTGTTCTAAGAACTAAATCAAAAGAAAAGAAACTGTCAAAGACTACATTACAATTAACTGAAAGACTGCAGAAAAATATTTGACTAACCAGGCAACCACATTAGAGTGACAAATATTTTGTCTAACCAGATATACCATTGTGAACAATTTTCTCTGACCAAGTAACAGATGTAGAGAATGTATAGTGTTATATAGTTTAAGGTTTTTGTGTAAAAGGTGTTCGACTTTTAAATATATTAATCATAATATATCGTAAAAAGTTTAAGTACACAACGTAACTGACTTCAGAATTCTCTTAGCAAGTAACGGTTTACATTTTTTTAAATGTAATTTTTTTCAACACCATTTGTCTTGGGTTCCTTCTCTCACATTCACTCACTTGAAAACTGTAAGCAAGCAACATTGACAGTATTTGAAAAGCAGCAGTATAAAAATATAATGTATACATTAACAAAAGAAAATGAAAGGTACTGGAATAATTAATGCTGTTATATAAATATTTAGCAGTAGATTTAAACTACAAAGGCTCTTTATTACAAACATAATTTTTCTCTCCTCCACTCACTGGCACAGTGTTTTCACTGTCTTTATTTCTATTTCCTCCAAGTTCATTTCTCCCTCATCAACATGCCTTCCCCAGTATATTTAGAAAAAACAAACATATACACAAACTATAAAAATTAATTGACTAACTTGTTCCTTAACCCCTGGCCATTGGTACACCTTAGACAATGAGCCCTTGACTAGTAGTTGCCACTTTGTCTATTGAATGTTGGTCTCTTATTTCTGCAATACACAGAATCCAATCTTTTCTGTTGTCAGTCCATTTCTCTTTCTATCTGCCGTCTTCGTTTGCTTGGTACCATGTCTTGAAGAAAAATATTTGACAGCCCACAAGATCTTAAAAGGTGGTCATACCATGTCAGTTTTTGTCTTCTTTATTGTTCTGATCAGATTTTCATAATAAGGTTGTGTAGCACTTATGTGTCTTTTTATCTGTCCATTTGTTATAACATCCATTCATGATATTTTGAGGACCTTTCAATGACACCTTATTTTGAATGAGTGTATTCTTCTCTCTAAATCTGCTGTCCAAGTTTTGCATTTGTATGTGCGTGTGGAAATGACAAAGCAGCGCAGGAGTGATAAGTTTGGTTCAAAGAGGGATAACTTTCAATGATCCTATTACTCCAGTTTTGCTAGGGTTTTGATTGAGCAGTTGTTGCTAGGGTTTTGATTGAGCAGTTGTTGCTAGGGTTTTGATTGAGCAGTTGTTGCTAGTATTTCTGTTCTGGATTCTTCTTCATGACTTGTAATTGCTCCTACATATCTGAGCTGTGACAGCTGATGTTAATCTATCATGATATTTGAATGTGTGGATTTACGGGTCATCACTTTGGTTTTTCTCAGCACTCATCTCCATCCCACATTTTGTGGAGGAGAAGTCCAGGCGGGAGAAGTCCAGGCAGGTGATAAGGTTGGGAAGCTCCTGTTCTCCAATTTATATCAACGGACTCCAGTGGTTGTGTGGACTATTTTCCTAGAACGGCTTTTAGAAAAATTGTATGGTGGTTTTAACACAGAGTTGTTCAAGAGACTGTATTAGTTTAATTAATCTTTTATTTAATCTTCATTACTGCCTATATCCTCTCTTACCATACTTAAAAGCTTTCTTAAAATCAAAGAACTAGCACAGATGTGTTGTTTGCTTCTCTCACAACAGTCTCAGATTGAAAATCTGTAAGCGGGACACACTCTCCATTCAAAAAGGAACTTCTTCAAAAATTGTGTGATCTAATTGTGGAGTTAATCTATTTTACACAGCTTTCAGTATCATTTCCTAATTTATACGATTATGTGATTCTTTCACTGCAAGTCCAACCCTTAAGGCTCACTGATGCAAACAATAACCACATATTTTCTTTTTTCTTGACCACAATGCTGCTCAAAACGTCACTACCATTTTTTTGTTACATTGATCATAATACTGGCCCTCATTTTTTTGGTAGTGGATAACGGCCTTGAACCTTTTATTTGTTACTGTACAGCTATTGCAAGGTTCAATCAATTTTCATTAATACATATAATCTATGAAAATTGGACAGGGTTAAGTGTTATAAAGAAGAGAAAACTTTAATGTTAACTCTTGCAAAAAAAAATGTTCTTAATGTAAATTATATATTCCCTGTGCCTAATATTTCTTTCCCTTGATACATCCTCTACAACATTACTGCATATGTGCGAAGAATTACAAAAATTTATTCTGTATTGCTCATGAATTATTTCACAATAAAAAATGGGGGGAAAAAGCATTGCCTAAAGTGTGTGTGCATCAGAGTTTTAGTTACCTCCTGCACGTAAATGTGTAAAACATTTTTGTACCCCACAGAATTTCAGTCAGAGAATGATCCTTGCTTCAGTCATTCTCAATACAGCCTGAGCAAGTTTACTCTTCAAGTCCCAAGTCATAATCTGGTTTACCAGATTTGAACGAATCAAAGAAACGTAAATGTGTCTCAACATCAAAAGAAGTAGCTTTGACTGCAGGAAGTGATGATACTACATCAAACCAGGCTGCCAGTCTGGGAAACTTTTTCTTGTCTATGGCAACTTGTGGTTCTATAGTGGCCAGAATTGGAACTCTCTCAAAATGTGGCCATATCAACAGATCAACCATGGCTGGCTTGTCACCTGAAGAATATATGTGCAAATAACAAACATTAATTTACAGAACGATATGTTATTGAAAAAAACATAATTGTACTGGAGTTCATAAAATGTATTAAAGCTTTAAAATCATGGCCAGGATAAAGACATAAACATTACTAATATGTAGGTTAAGTGTCAGAGTACTTGCCTTTCAGTGGCAAACTAACTGGGTTCCAGGATCAAAACCTAGTAGCACCAAACTCCAATCTACCCAAAAGTAAATTAGTACCTGACTTTGTTCATGAGTTAGGGAGCAACGGCTGCAACCAGTGAAATGAAATATACAATACTAGACTCCTACAGCAGTATCTGCTTTACCTTTATCTAGTACATATTACATCATGATAAATTATTGACATCTTTGACCAAGGTAGTTCTTTCTGATTCACTGTTCCACCTGTCCATGGTAGTTGTTTCTGATTCACAGTTCCACTTGTCCAGGCTAGTTCTTTCTGATTCACTGTTCCACTTGTCCAGGGTAGTTCTTTCTGATTCACTGTTCCACTTGTCCAGGCTAGTTCTTTCTGATTCACTGTTCCACTTGTCCAGGCTAGTTCTTTCTGATTCACTGTTCCACTTGTCCAGGCTAGTTCTTTCTGATTCACTGTTCCACTTGTCCAAGCTAGTTCTTTCTGATTCACTGTTCCACTTGTCCAGGCTAGTTCTTTCTGATTCACTGTTCCACTTGTCCAGGCTAGTTCTTTCTGATTCACTGTTCCACTTGCCCAGGCTAGTTCTTTCTGATTCACTGTTCCACTTGTCCAGGCTAGTTCTTTCTGATTCACTGTTCCACCTGTCCAGGCTAGTTCTTTCTGATTCACTGTTCCACCTGTCCAGGGTAGTTCTTTCTGATTCACTGTTCCACTTGTCCAAGCTAGTTTTTTCTGATTCACTGTTCCACTTGTCCAGGCTAGTTCTTTCTGATTCACTGTTCCACTTATCCAGGCTAGTTCTTTCTGATTCACTGTTCCACTTGTCCAAGCTAGTTCTTTCCGATTCACTGTTCCACTTGTCCAGGCTAGTTCTTTCTGATTCACTGTTCCACCTGTCCAGGCTAGTTCTTTCTAATTCACTGTTCCACTTGTCCAGGCTAGTTCTTTCTGATTCACTGTTCCACTTGTCCAGGCTAGTTCTTTCTGATTCACTGTTCCACTTGTCCAGGCTAGTTCTTTCTGATTCACTGTTCCACTTGTCCAGGCTAGTTCTTTCTGATTCACTGTTCCACTTGTCCAGGCTAGTTCTTTCTGATTCACTGTTCCACTTGTCCAGGGTAGTTCTTTTTGATTCACTGTTCCACTTGTCCAGGCTAGTTCTTTCTGATTCACTTTTCCACTTGTCCATGCTAGTTCTTTCTGATTCACTGTTCCACTTGTCCAAGCTAGTTCTTTTTGATTCACTGTTCCACTTGTCCAGGCTAGTTCTTTCTGATTCACTGTTCCACTTGTCCAGGCTAGTTCTTTCTGATTCACTGTTCCACTTGTGGAAGCTAGTTCTTTCTGATTCACTGTTCCACTTGTCCAGGCTAGTTCTTTCTGATTCACTGTTCCACTTGTCCAGGCTAGTTCTTTCTTATTCACTGTTCCACTTGTGGAAGCTAGTTCTTTCTGATTCACTGTTCCACTTGTCCAGGCTAGTTCTTTCTTATTCACTGTTCCACTTGTCCAAGCTAGTTCTTTCTGATTCACTGTTCCACTTGTCCAGGCTAGTTCTTTCTGATTCACTGTTCCACTTGTCCAAGCTAGTTCTTTCTGATTCACTGTTCTACTTGTCCATGCTAGTTCTTTCTGATTCACTGTTCCACTTGTCCAAGCTAGTTCTTTCTGATTCACTGTTCTACTTGTCCAGACTAGTTCTTTCAGATTCACTGTTCTACTTGTCCAGGCTAGTTCTTTCGGATTCACTGTTCCACTTGTCCAGGCTAGTTCTTTCTGATTCACTGTTCCACTTGTCCAGGCTAGTTCTTTCTGATTCACTGTTCCACTTGTCCATGCTAGTTCTTTCTGATTCATTGTTCCACTTGTCCAGGCTAGTTCTTTCTGATTCACTGTTCTATTTGTCCATGCTAGTTCTTTCTGATTCACTGTTCCACTTGTCCAGGCTAGTTCTTTCTGATTTACTGTTCCACTTGTCCAAGCTAGTTCTTTCTGATTCACTGTTCCACTTGTCCAGGCTAGTTCTTTCTGATTCACTGTTCCACTTGTCCAGGCTAGTTCTTTCTGATTCACTGTTCTACTTGTCCAGGCTAGTTCTTTCTGATTCACTGTTCCACTTGTCCAGGCTAGTTCTTTCTGATTCACTGTTCCACTTGTCCAGACTAGTTCTTTCTGATTCACTGTTCTACTTGTCCAGGCTAGTTCTTTCTGATTCACTGTTCCACTTGTCCAGGCTAGTTCTTTCTGATTCACTGTTCCACTTGTCCAAGCTACTTCTTTCTGATTCCTTGTTCCACTTGTCCAGGCTAGTTCTTTCTGATTCACTGTTCCACTTATACAAGCTAGTTCTTTCTGTTTCACTGTTCCACTTGTCCAGGCTAGATCTTTCTGATTCACTGTTCCATGTGTCCAGGCTAGTTCTTTCTGATTCACTGTTCCACTTGTCCAGGCTAGTTTTTTTCTGATTCACTGTTCTACTTGTCCAAGCTAGTTCTTTCTGATTCACTGTTCCACTTGTCCAGGCTAGTTCTTTCTGATTCACTGTTCCACTTGTCCAGGCTAGTTTTTTCTGATTCACTGTTCTACTTGTCCAGGCTAGTTCTTTCTGATTCACTGTTCCACTTGTCCAGGCTAGTTCTTTCTGATTCACTGTTCCACTTGTCCAGGCTAGTTCTTTCTGATTCAATGTTCTACTTGTCCAGGCTAGTTCTTTCTGATTCACTGTTCCACTTGTCCAGGCTAGTTCTTTCTGATTCACTGTTCCACTTGTCCAGGCTAGTTCTTTCTGATTCACTGTTCCACTTGTAAAGGCTAGTTCTTTCTGATTCACTGTTCCATCTGTCCAGGGTAGTTCTTTCTGATTCACTGTTGCACTTGTCCAAGCTAGCTCTTTCTGATTCAATGTTCCACTTGTCCAAGCTAGTTCTTTCTGATTCACTGTTCCACTTGTCCAAGCTAGTTCTTTCTGATTCACTGTTCCACTTGTCCAAGCTAGTTCTTTCTGATTCACTGTTCCACTTGTACAGGCTAGTTCTTTCTGATTCACTGTTCCACTTGTCTAAGCTAGTTCTTTCTGATTCACTGTTCCACTTGTCCAGGCTAGTTCTTTCTGATTCACTGTTCCACTTGTCCAGGCTAGTTCTTTCTGATTCAATGTTCCACTTGTCCAGACTAGTTCTTTCTGATTCAATGTTCCACTTGTCCAGACTAGTTCTTTCTGATTCACTGTTCCACTTGTCCAAGCTAGTTCTTTCTGATTCACTGTTCCACTTGTCCAGGCTAGTTCTTTCAGATTCACTGTTCCACTTGTCCATGCTAGTTCTTTCTGATTCACTTTTCCACTTGTCCAGGGTAGTTCTTTCTGATTCACTGTTCCACTTGTCCATGCTAGTTCTTTCTGATTCACTGTTCCACTTGTCCAGGCTAGTTCTTTCTGATTCACTGTTCTACTTGTCCAGGCTAGTTCTTTCTGATTCACTGTTCCACTTGTCCAGGCTAGTTCTTTCTGATTCACTGTTTCACTTGTCCAGGCTAGTTCTTTCTGATTCACTGTTCCACTTGTCCAGGCTAGTTCTTTCTGATTCACTGTTTCACTTGTCCAGGGTAGTTCTTTCTGATTCACTGTTCCACTTGTCCAGGGTAGTTCTTTCTGATTCACTGTTCCACTTGTCCAGGGTAGTTCTTTCTGATACACTGTTCCACAGTGGAGGGTACCCATGGAAGCATTCAGATGTGCAGTGTGGTACAAACATATTTGTAGCTCTGTTAAGTTCAATGTACTGGTAAGTGTGCTATTCTGTCAGTTAAGAGTTAACTTGGTCTACCATACTTGTAAAATAACATTTTCTGACAGGCCCTGTAAAACATATCTATTAATAGAAAATCAATGTTCAAATGAAGGCTCCCCATTATGTTAGTAGGACAGTAGCGTTCTTGCTCAGACTATAAAAAAAACAAATGATCCACAATGAATAGTTGACAGGCAAGGAGGGATAGTAGGTGACTCTGCAGGACATGATGATTTCTTGGGGGAGCCCAGAACCAGAGCACAGAATTTTAGCCCTTCATATCTGGAAAGCCCCCCCCCCCCCCCCCCGCCCCCCGCAAAGAATGCACAGTATGCTGCCTCTTTTCCCCTTCTAGCTTGAAACCAGAAATAATAATCTTTTACATGCTTGCCAGCTTGCGATAGAATGCTCAGGCAAGAAACTAGAGTTCATGGCTCCAACTCAAATTTCGGAATGAGAACAGGCAAAGCTTATATCTACAATGTAGATAATGCTCAAGATTCTTCAACCTGGCATTGGCTGTGAAAGAACGATAAGCTCAGCAGCACTAGTTAAACAACAATGATAATTGGATAGTGTTCATCTCTATTTTCCTTTTGGCCGTGTTAAATGTTGGGGACAGTCTGGGTCTTGTCACTTCCCACTCTGTGAGTTCCTTCTGCTCTTCCTGTGACATTAACAGAGCCACATCTTCACTACAATGTGCACATTTTATAAGGACAACACTATTTGTGTAGTGTTCATTTTTATCTTTTCTATTTCTTTCCATCTTGTTCTACACAATTTCAGAATGCCAGTTTTACAGTTTCTCATGTCTGCTCCCACCTGTGCAGTTTTTCTTTATCTGTTTAGCGTTCAAACATTCCAAGTGCCTGATCTGGAGATTTTAGTAGATGAAAGGTAAGTCAGCTGTCCAGGCTCCCTTTCAACTTTCTCCGAAAGCTCATAAACCTCCTGTATAGAGGACCTTCTTCTATCTTGGATGAATGAGTAGAATTATCTGAATTACCAGCTTTGGATGTCTTGTCTATATTACTGAAAGAGTTTTTTTGGGGGGGTAGGGGTTACATTTCTACAGGCAGGAAGGGCTAGCTGACCTCATGTCCAACCCTCCTTAGTTGCATTCTATGGCATGCCTGGTATGGTGTGGTGTTTTTATTCCTTGCTTCTCTTTCAGGCCCTAGTAACATACGGGTGACATTTAGGAACAGATATATGTAAAGCCGAATCTTTTGGCCGAATACCATCACCAACCAAGATCTGCTTACTCGTAGCAAGCAAGAGGACATGCACACCATCATAGCTGGCAGACGCTGGAGCTGGGTTGGTCATGTCCTCAGAAGAGACCCCGATGCCATCACAAGAACAGCTATGCTTTGGACCCCTGAAGGAAAACGAAAGAGAGGCCGACCAAAAACGACTTGGTGGAGGACTGTGGAGGCTGAGATGCAAAGAACGAACCAGAGTTGGGGCACTGTACGAAGGATGGCCACCGACCGAGCAAAGTGGAATCAATTTGTTGTTGCCCTACAAGATGCCACTAGACGTGATGGCCACTGACTGCTTTGACGGTCGGTGGTTAAGGATCTAAGAAGAAGAAGAATAGGTAAAGCAATATGGTCAGTTCATTCTCTACATTGATTATGAGACAAACTTTACTGTTTTATATAGACAATCTAAGCCACATGGTTATATACAAAACATTTTCAACAATTAGTCAGGTTTTGTTAATTTTCAATAAACTCTTCCTTCTACTCATTCTTCTTCTTCTTCCGTCCTTAGCCACCGACCGTCAAAGCAGTCAGTGGCCATTACGCCTAGTGGCGTCTTAGGGCAACAGCAGATAGGTTTTCTTTGCCATTGTTTCCCATCACGCCTATTGGCGTCTTTAGGGCCACGGCAAATCAATCCATTTGCTGTTGTTTCCGTAATCGAAGTGACTGGCAAACGGGTGATCAGCCCGTTGGTACTCATTCTTCACATCAACTTAAAAGGTCGCTCAGCCAATTTTGATGTACTGTCACAGCAAGGCGATGGTGCCATTTGGTTGGTCCTAGGTTCAATTCCTGGTGAGCCTTTCACTTATATTTTCTTTTCTGTTGTCTAGTGTCATCCTTTATGTCCAACGAGTACCTGTTAATTACCTTTATTTATTTGTTTACTGTTCACAGGACTCCAGGGGTTTCCTCCATTATTTAATTATGATGCAAGTTTGTGATTTTATCTGGACTTACCCCCAAAGAAAGGGCCCTCTCTATTAGCAAGTACATTTTCAATAAACTGATAATGCTTCTGAAAGTCAGCAATTCCCTGCTCTCTGTTGTCAGGATTTCTCATTAATCCATGATAACTGCCAGCTAACTGAAAGCAAGTGTCAGAAAATATGTATAATAACTTCCAAGGAACAGGAATTATGTATTATAACTTGACAATAACTGAAACCAGGGAACAGGAATTATGTATAATAACTTGACAATAACTGAAACCAGGGAACAACAATTAAAACCAAGGAACAGGAATTATGCATAAAAACATGACAAAAACTGAAATCATAAAACAGGAATTATGTATAATAACTTGACAATAACTGAAACCAGGGAACAGGGATTATGTATAATAACTTGACATTAACTAAAACTGAGGAACAAGAATAATATATATGAAAACTTGAAATAACTGAGATAGAGATGGAAAGTATGTTTGAAATCTTGAAGCTAACTGAAAGCATGTACAGAAGGTATGTATTAAAAATTAAACATGTGACAGAAAGTGTATACTAACAAATGTATGCATAGATCTTCACTAAATTCTAAAACAGCAACAACAAAAAAGTTCTAATTAGCATTATGATTAATTGATGAAATGTGTGAGATCCATTTTACTTGCTTGAAGAAAGTTTAAAATTAATTGAAATGTTACCAATGTTATATTCATAGTAGTGAACTAAAGTCACAATAATGAGTTGATGTTATTGCAACAGTAATGAGCTAATGTTACAGTCACAGTAAAGAGCTGATGTTATGGCTACAATAATGAGCTGATGTTACAGCCACAGTAGTGAGTTGATGTTACAATCACAGTAGTGAGCTGATGTTACAGTAATAAGCTGATGTTACAGTCATAGTAGTGAGCTAATGTTACAGTAACAAGCTGATGTTACAGCCACAGTAGTGAGCTAATGTTACAGCCACAGTAGTGAGCTAATGTTACAGCCACAGTAGTGAGCTAATGTTACAGTCACAGTAATGAGCTGATGTTAGTCACAGTAGTGAGATGATGTTACAGTAATAAGCTGATGTTACAGCCAAAGGTAGTGAGCTGATGTTACAGTCATAGCAGTGTGCTAATGTTACAGTCACATTAAAGAACAAATGTTATTATCATGGTAACGTGCTATGTTACAGTCATAGTAATGGGCTGATGTTACAGTCACAGTAAAGAACTCATGCTACTATCATGGTAATTAGCTAATGTTAATGTCATAGTAATGGGCTGATGTTAGTCATAGTAATGAGCTGATTCTATAGTCATAGTAATGGGTTGTACAGTCACAGTAATGGGCTGATGTTACAGTCTTAGTAATGATCTGATGTTACAGTCATAGTAATGGGCTGATGTTACAGTCATAGTAAATAACACATGTTACTATCATTGTAATTAGCTAATGTTAGTCATAGTAATGGGCTGATGTTACAGTCACAGTAGTCAGCTGATGTTAGTCATAGTAATGGGCTGATGTTACAGTCAAAGTAAAGAAGTCATGCTATTATCATGGTAATTAGCTAATGTTAATGTCATAGTAATGGGCTGATGTTAGTCATAGTAATGAGCTGATTCTACAGTCATAGTAATGGGCTGTACAGTCACAGTAATGGGCTGATGTTAGTCTTAGTAATAATCTGATGTTACAGTCATAGTAATGGGCTGATGTTACAGTCATAGTAAATAACACATGTTACTATCATTGTAATTAGCTAATGTTAGTCATAGTAATGGGCTGATGTTACAGTCACAGTAGTCAGCTGATGTTAGTCATAGTAAAGAGCTGATGTTACAGTCACAGTAAAGAACTCATGTTACTGTCATGATAACTAGTTAATGTTACAGTCACAGTAGTCAGCTGATGTTAGTCACAGTAATGGGCTGATGTTACAGTCATAGCAATGGGCTGTTACATAGTAATGGGCTGATGTTACAGTCACAGTCATCAGCTGATGGTTAGTCATAGTAAAGGGCTGATGTGACAGTCATAGTAATGGGCTGATGCTACAGTCATAGTAGTCAGCTGATGGTTACATTCATAGTAATGGGCTGATGTTACCATCACAGTAGTGAGCTTATGTTACAGTCATAGTAATGGGCGGATGCTACAGTCATTGTAGTGAGCTGATGTTAGTCATAGTAATGAGCTGATGTTAGTCACAGTAGTGAGCTCATGTTACAGTCATAGTAATAGGCTGATGTTACAGTCATAGTAATGGGCTGATGTTACAGTCATAGTAATGGGCTGATGTTAGGCACAGTAGTCAGCTGATTTTACTGCCTAAGTAATGGGCTGATGTTACAGTCATAGTAGTGTGCTGATGTTAGTCATAGTAATGAGCTGATGTTACAGTCATAGTAGTGAGCTCATGTTACAGTCATAGTAATGGGCTTATGTTACAGTCATAGTAATGGGCTGATGTTACAGTCACAGTGAAAGCAACAGACAGCTAATGCTTCAACAGTAAACTAAAGCAATAGTCTCAACAGTAAACTAAAGCAATAGTCTCAACAGTAAACTAATACTAGTCTCAACAATAAACTAATACTACAGTCTCAACAGTAAACTAATACTAGTCTCAAAAGTAAACTAATACTAGTCTCAAAAGTAAACTAATACTACAGTCTCAACAGTAAACTAATTCTACAGTCTCAACAGTAAACTAGTAACGCAGGCTCAACAGTAAAATAATACTACAGTCTCAACAGTAAACTAATACTAGTTTCAACAGTAAACTAATACTATAGTCTCAACAGTAAACTAATACTACAGTCTCAACAGTAAACTAATACTACAGTCTCAACAGTAAACTAGTAAAGCTGGCTCAACAGTAAACTAATACTACAGTATCACAGTAAACTAATACTACAGTCTCAACAGTAAACTAGTAAAGCAGGCTCAACAGTAAACTAATACTACAGTCTCAACAGTAAACTAGTAAAGCAGTCCCAACAGTGTTACAGTTTAGAACGGAACGCCAGCTTCGTTCCTGCTATATCGGCTTTGTGCGGTAATGTGCGATGACCGCACGAACCGGATGTGTCGAGATGACCCGTAAACAGCCGGACGTTCTTACACCGTTGGTGCTGGGTGACAGTTCAGCTGGGAACAGACGTTCCTTATCATGTTTGTAATCGTGTACATATTCATCTTGTTGTCAACATGTGTGTTCTATTGGAGTTAATAAATGGTCGTTCTTTATACACCTTATTTATTGTGCTGTGAATGGAATGCACAACACTGACAACAAGGTACACACACAACACTGGCGACGAGGATAACGAACTGCTGTGGGAATATTTCGTCACAAAATCCTAATCTACGTAAGTGGTCAAGTGAACATATAACCAAGGTAATCTCTAAGATCTTTACTAAAGCTCTGACACGTCGTTGTCGCTAAATACACACAAGCTTCTAGAAATAAGAACTTTGTAGCACAGACATTTTCCATATTGCATTATTTTATCCTTACGTTCACATTTTCACCGCCAATTCAAGCTTCACGGTTTCAAAGTTAATACTAGTTCTCCATACTAAGCAATTTCCCAGTATGGCAGAGCAAGCATCAGAAATGACCCTGTTGCTTAGAATGTTCATGGAACAAATGAAACAGCAAAGTGAAGACCAAAGAAAAATATTAGATCTCCTGTTGCAGAGGCAAACAACTAGCAGCAGCTCAGATGGAGCATTGGTACCACATTCTACACCAATCAAAGAACACATTCCTGCATTCCCTGAATTTAAGCTAGAACAGGATAAATGGGACATTTATCTTAAGCGACTAAATCATCATTTTGATGCTCATCAGCAAACAGATGACCTGATAAAAAGACACTATTTCCTTTCTTGGATGGCTCATCTTTATATCAGCTAACGCAGAAGATATGTGGAACAGAAGATCTATCCAAATTTACATTCACAGAACTGACATCTAAGCTGACAACACACTTCCAACATTCAACACATCTGATCATTGCTCGTCATAAATTTTGGCAATCCAGGAAGAAACCAGATCAGTCATATGCACAGTGGATTGCTGAACTTCGTGGTCTATCAACTGACTGTAGATTTTTATGCCCAAAGAACGGCTGTGGACAGTCACTAGTAGAAGAACATATTAGAGACATGGTTCTTCAATTCCCGCCGTATGAATATATAAGAAGATCTGCATTGTCAGAAGAAACCCATCCGTTGAGAAGGTAGCTCAGATAGCAGCATTATATGAAACAACTTTGGCTGCAAGTGAAACTTTAAGAGGAGATGAGAAACCTGTATCTTCAGACATTAATGTTATAAAACCTTTTTATAAACAAAAGCGTGCCACGTCATTGGGTAGAAAAGCTACAGACCGAAGCAAGTCACAGAGCTTGAGATTAAACAAACTGAAGTCTTGTCCTTCATGTCATAGCAAACACGAACGATCAGATTGCAAGTACAGACAGTCTCGATGCAATCTTTGTGGAAAAATTGGACACATTTCAACCATCTGTGCTTCAGTGAAAACTACAGGCACTACACATGTAAACAACTCACGTGGAAGTGCTAGTCTAGACAAGTTTACTAGTAGGTCAAGGAAGGGTCAGTCTGAAGACGTAAACACAGTCAACATTAAAGAACAGAAGGATACATTTTACATCAATGTTCTGGTGAATAACCACCCAGTGAAATTTCTGCTTGACACAGGATGCACTTGTGGCATGGTAGGCTTGAAGGGTTATGAGCAGATAGGTATGCCGAGATTACAGCCTGTTAACTCACAAGTCAAGGGTTATGGCGCTGTGAACATACCACTGAAGGGTTGGACAAACGTAGAAGTGAGATTAGGAGATAAAGTTCGAACACTTCGATTATTAGTGGCTGATACACAAGAAGGCATGAATCTGTTTGGCGCCCCGTGGTTCAAGGCATTTGGTTTTAAAATCACAGAGGACAATAGTCTGCCACCTGAAATTGTCAATATGGTGGAACCTGTCCATGCATCAGAAGCATTATCTAAGGTGAACCATCTTTGTTCTAGATTTCCTAAGGTATTCTCAGATGGACTAGGCACATGCAAGACTTTTAAGGCACATTTACAGCTACATCAAGGGGCAATCCCAAGGTTCCACAAGCCTAGACCAGTTCCTTTTGCTCAGAAGGATGCAGTAAAGAAAGAAATACAAAGATTGGAGGAGCTTGGTATCATTAAACCAGTTCAGACAAGCAATTGGGCTGCACCGATAGTGGTAGTTCCAAAGTCTAACGTTGTGACAACTTGCCCAATCTTCTCTTCATTTTTTTTATTATTTACGTGACATCGTTTTTTTCTCATCCTCAATGCATGATCGCAAAGTCCCGGGAATTGTCACTGGCGGAAATTCTCCTAGCATTCAGTATTTTCTCCTCGCTATTTTTAGATACGACGTCATTGTTGACCAATGACCTCGGTAGCTAGGAACCTGTTTTAATTTAAGACTGCTTAAGCTGATAAAACCAGTTTATGCCACTTTAGGAAGACCCCACGTGACTTTTAACGCTATTGATTGGAGCGTTTATTTGACGCTAATGTCACATGATGCACGCTATGGATCACGTGTCCAAGCGGAAATGTCCCGCTAAAAGTGCGCCAAACACGGGCAATCTTCACTTGCCCGGAACCCTTGAGACAGCTAGGTCTAACCCAATTATCGGCGAATTCTCGCATTAAAAGCACTGAAGCCACGTGTCTAATTGCGGGTTAGCGTCCATCTTTGAGTAGGTAAGTGAAATCTCGCTAGAATATAATGTGATGAAATGTGTAGTACATTGCAAAATCGACGCAAGATTGGTATGTTTACTTTATTCATATTTTTGTTTTACGATCACATCCAGCCACATGTGATCGGGTATATTTTATGATCCCACGGGATATGTACATGTTCATAATAATGTATAACGGGAATATATATATATATATAGCTATTAATTTCCATATTATTTGATTATTTTCGACCCGACGTTTAGACTAATGGAAATTAATAGTAACGATAATGTTGACCGACCGTGACATATATTCATTATAAATTATATGACGAGGCGACCAGACATGAAGTGTGTGATAATGTTGTCAGACAATTCTAAAAACACGGATGTCCAATTATTTGTTAAATTCATCATAATGACATGACGATTAGGCTAGAGGCACAGAACTAGAATACTGTTGCCGACATTTCTATGATAAATTTGGTGGGTTTAACTGACATTTATAATAATTCATCGGGTTAAGCTGACGATAAATCAGTCTAAAGAATTATAATACTGCCACTGGGGCAGAGAAATATAATAAAGGACAGACAGGAGAAACTTGAATTCAAGATTAGACTCTAGACATATGATGTTAGAGACTAAAATCTGAGGTGACGGGCAGAGGGACGGCTTAGGGAAAGACTGCTTTCTAAAGCTAGAAAATTAATGAAGCCGTCGTATTTGTCTTCAGTCTATGGTGGAGCCTTGCACGACAGTCCAATCTCAGCGCAGAATACGGAGTCGAGCACAGAGAAGGCAAATCCGAACCATTCAAGACCTACCGGGGCAACGTCAGGAGACCGGAGAACTAACCACACTTCACTATCAGCCAGGGGCTGAAAAGCTAAGTCCACGACAAAGGAAACTCACCTACATCAATGCCTAGTTTAGTCATCCATGATGAAAAACACTTGAATTGTGAGACACATAATACATACAGCAGACACTAATTCCATCGACAATACTATCATTCACCATCTATTCACTTTATTGCAATAAACCAATTGGGTGTATATACTGTACCCCACGCTTTGTTCCTTCCATTAGATGTTGAATATTGTCTATGTTTATCTTCCTTTATAAGGGAGGGGGGGCTCGTAAAATATAATATTATTTAAAGAATAATAATAATAGATAACTGAGAAGGGGACGACGGTAGCGAGAGACCAAATATCTCCTTACAATCTTTTCCAGACCTGTCGAGTTAGGAGAATTTACCCTCTTCGTCACCCTTCGGAAGTGGGAAAACCCAGCAGGGATTCCTTGAGCCAAATCTTCCACATCAGATCTATTATTTCCTCTAAATAATTCTCTTATCCTTTAACGCTACGTGACACTGGTGTCTCGGTCCGGGATTTGAACTTATGTATTTTATCATACCTCTGGGATAGTATCATCCATTCAGTCATTACAGTATACCATTTTAACACATGTATTTTCACACAGTGAGCTCTAGAAAGACAGAAAACATTTTTTCTAGAAATTCAGGCATTGATTGGTGAATCCCTTTATATATGTTGTGTTTAATTAAGTTAGTTCTTGATTTTGTATTTCATTGAATTACAGACCTTAAGTCTCCATAACTGTAGTAATTTCATTCTACAGCAGTCGGATAAATAATTAGTATTTACTTGTTGCTAGAAATACTATTGGAAGGTAGCACTAGCTTACTCAGTGTGGACTTTAACTGCAAAAGATGGCTGAAATAGTTAAGCTTAAGGCAGCACTAGGGGAGGCCGGTCGAGATCTAGGTTATAGTGGGGTGGACCTTGCAAATTATGTCAGTGTCGAGACTGATAAGTATTACGCTCGAGAAACAGCGAAAGCTGAAAGAGAAGAGCGAATAAAGTTAGCAGAAATAGATGAGAGGATAAAAGCTGTAGACGCTAGAGAAAGAAGCGAGAGAGATGAACGCGAGCATGCATTGAAGATGAAGCAGTTAGAGATGCAGGGACAAGCTCAAAGAGTTGAACCAGTAGCCGGTGCGACCGCATCTACCTCCTCAGGCAACCTATCGCCACGGTCAGATGATATGCCTTCCTTGCACGCAGGGGGCACCGGACCTTTGCCATCCTCACTCATGTGAACTTTGGGACCTTTGACGTTTCCATTTGAAGCTTTCTCGGAACAAGCCGACTCGATCGATAGGTATCTCGACAAATTTGAGAAGTTTGCCACCACGTTTGGTTTGGAGAAGAGCAAATGGAACCTGAAACTGTCGCAAGGGCTTAGAGGAACTGCTTATGACGTGTATAGCAAGCTTCCTCCAGGTTTACAGGATGACTACGACTCTTTGAAAAAGGCACTATTGGTTCGTTATGAGCTACATGCTGACGCCTATAGGAAGAGGTTCCGTAACTCTAGGAGGGAAGTCGGAGAGAACTTTGCTCAGTTTGCTGCGAGACTGGATTCCTACGTGGAGAAGTGGGTGCCCTAGGGAATTTTACTCATGATTGGGAAGGCCTGAAGGAAATGGTCATGATCGAACAACTGAAGGACACCATGACTTCCGACATGAGAAGATTCCTGACAGAGAATGGGGCCAGCACTTTAGAATCCATAGTCCAGTTAGCGGAACGATATCAGGCAGCACTATCAGAGAATCCACCACCCAGACGGAAACAATCAGATTACGTTACCTAGACAGACAGCTCAGTCACAACATGGACCCCCAAGTGAAACCACCGTTCGTATACTAACTTCAAAAAGCATGACAAGCCAGACTACAAGACTACTCAGAGATCTAATTTCCAGCAGCAGAGGCAAGGGGAAAAATGGTGTAAGCACTGTAGAACCATCACCCACAATACGCAGGAGTGCAACCGGAAAAACCCACCTCATCATGCTGCCTGCTTACGTAAAAGTGCCGCAAGGGGAAATGGACCGGAAGAACCTCTGGACAAACCCCGACATCCCCCGGTCGTTGAGACAGTCCTCGTAAATGACCAAGAGGTGACCTGCCTTTATGATACAGGCCTTGCATTCGACGCAGTTGTCTGTGCATCCCTAGTCAAGCCTGACCAGATGACAGAAGACACTATAGAAATACAAGGACCTACTAAAAGTGCAGCACCTATGCGTTTGGCCATAGCCAAGATTAAGGTCAAATCAAAATATGTGACTGGGGAAATCCGTGCAGCGATCTTGGACGACCCTATTTATCCCTTGATCTTAGGGTGTAGGTATGTGTTCTTGGGAGAACCCATTCACCCTCTGGTTGTGGCGGCTGTCACCACTAGAGGACAGGCCAAACGGAATACGGAGTTGGAATCCCCACCCAACATCCTTCCTGAGGAATTAAAAAAGGCACAAACGGAGGATCAATCTCTAGCACCCTGCTACAAAAAACTACCGAGAGCGCACACTCCTCTCCAAAAGGGAGACTTCTACAAGAAAAATGGGCTGTTGCATCGGAAAGCAGGAAATGGAGGACAGGAACATGGGCAACTTGTGGTTCCATCAGCATACCGAGCCCAGGGCCTAGAAATGGGCCATGCCCTTCCGTTTAGTGGCCACATGGGCATAAGTGCCACGATTCAGCGTATTTCATGTCATTATTATTGGCCAGGTATCAACGCCGATATCCAGAGATATGTGAAATCATGCCCGCAGTGCCAGAGGACAGCGCCGAAACACTGGACGGCCCCAGCCACTCTGGGAGAAATGCCAATCTTGGGCACACCCTTCGAACGAGTAGCGGTGGATATTGTGGGTCCACTTACTCGTAGCAAAAAGAGAAACAGTTATATACTCACGTTAGTGGATTGTTGCTCCATGTGGGCAGAGGCAATTGCTATGCCCGCCTGTGATTCTAAGCATGTTGCTGAGGCTCTGCTCACCATATTTACTCGGCTAGGGTTTCCGTCACAGATCCTGACAGATAATGGTTCCCAATTCCGAGGAAAACTCACCGAGGAAGTGTTTAGGATATTTCAGGCCCGACATATCCACACCTCTCCCTACCACCCCCAGGCAAATGGCCAGGTGGAGCGGTTTAACGTGACCCTTATTTCCATCCTTCGGAAACTTGCGCAGGAAAAACCAGAGAGCTGGGATCAATACTTACCCGCAGCACTATTTGCTTACCGCGAAGTACCCCACAATTCTACTGGGATGCCTCCTGCCACATTGCTGTTTGGTAGACCTATAAAAGGACCTTTAGAGGCACTGTTACGTACTTGGACAGATGATAAAGCTGATGAGACGGTCACCTCTGCATCCCAATACGTGAAGGAGTTGACCCAACGCCTTAAAACAGGATGGGAACTGGCAAAGGAAAATGTACGCCGTGCCCGTCGTAAACATGCGCGTTACTACAACCGCACTGCGAAGGATAGGGAGCTAGAAGTAGGAGAACAGGTATTATTACTCCTGCCCAGTAGCAATAATAAATTGCAAATCGGGTGGAGAGGTCCATATAAAATTGGTGAGAAAATGTCGCGCACCAATTACAAGATTGCCATAAAGGGGAAGCAGAAAATTTACCACATAAACCTGCTGAAGCGATATTATGAAAGACCAGGTGCAGAACCAGCACATTTCCTGACACTGGCTATTGCGACGGAAACTGAGGCAGAACCCCTGACCTCCTGTGAATACCCTCTTCGTCAGTGCGAAACTCATCAAGATGTTCAGATTAGTTCAACTTTAACGGAGGATCAGCAGGCACGGGTTCAACAGTTGTTGAGAAAACACACTAGTACACTCACGGATAAACCTGGCATGACCAACCTGATAGAATTTGATATGAAGCTAACAGACCTCGCCCCGGTACGAGTTAAGAACTATCCTGTTCCTTATGCTAAAGCAAAGGCATTGAGTGAGGAAATCGAGTACCTGCTTAAGGAAAATATTATCTCAAAATCAGAGTCGCCTTATAGTGCGAGTGTAGTGTTGCTTAGAAAATCCACAGGAGAACATCGCCTCTGCATAGACTACCGAAGGCTCAACGCTGTAACGGAATTTCAAGCGGAGCCCTTACCGGATCAGAATCAGCTTTTCACCAAGCTGAGTAGAGCACGATACTTTTCGAAGATAGACCTTAGCAAAGGGTACTACCAGATCCCGGTAAAAGAGGAAATTCGACATATGTTAGCATTTAGTACTTCTGAAGGCCATTACGAGTTTAATGTATTGCCATTTGGGCTAAGCAACGCCCCAAGCGTCTTTACTCGTATGATGAGGAAGCTACTGGAACCCCTGAACCACCCTGGGATAAGTAATTTCATGGACGACATACTTATTGCCACGAACACCTTTGAGGAGCACCTGGACGCAGTTTCCCTACTCTTCGAAAGACTTAGAGAAACAGGACTCACCGCTCGCCCTACAAAATGTCAAATTGCCTGCGAGCAACTAGAATTCCTGGGACACACTATCTCGCATGGATGCATGTTCCCAGATGCGCGTAATATTGAGAAGTTACAGCGGGCCCCACGACCCCAGACTAAAAAGGATGTAAGGTCATTTGTGTCTCTATGTGGCTTCTACCAGAGATATATTAAAGATTTTAATACCCTGAGTGCGCCATTGACCGCATTAACCAAGAATGGGAACCCGGACAAAGTAACCTGGACAGCGGAGTGCGAAAATGCCTACACGCTGCTGAAGGAGAAACTCACAGCTAGGCCAATTCTGCGACTGCCTGACTTAACTCTGAACTTTACGCTGCGAACAGATGCTAGCAATATAGGGATAGGAGCCACTCTCCTGCAGCCTAGTGATAGACCTTCTGCAACTCTATTCCCCATCGCATATGCTAGTAGGAAATTGAACCCTGCTGAACAGAACTACTCTACCATCGAACGAGAATGTCTGTCGCTAATATGGGCTGTGCAGAAGTTTCAACCATATTTATACGGGAAAAAGTTCACGGTGCAGTGTGATCACCAACCGTTGATATTTCTTGCAGCGTCGAAGAACCTTAATGCCCGGCTTATGAGATGGTCACTCCTGTTGCAGCCATATTCCTTTCACATAGAATACATACCTGGGAAGAACAACGTAGGGGCAGATTTTTTGAGCAGACATCCGGACGCAACCGAGGAGATATGAGAAACTGGAAAAGAAGAGGAAGACAGGACAAGAGGAGTTGGACGGAACGTCAAACTTGAGGAGGGGCTTGTGTGACAACTTGCCCAATCTTCTCTTCATTTTTTTTATTATTTACGTGACATCGTTTTTTTTCTCATCCTCAATGCATGATCGCAAAGTCCCGGGAATTGTCACTGGCGGAAATTCTCCTAGCATTCAGTATTTTCTCCTCGCTATTTTTAGATACGACGTCATTGTTGACCAATGACCTCGGTAGCTAGGAACCTGTTTTAATTTAAGACTGCTTAAGCTGATAAAACCAGTTTATGCCACTTTAGGAAGACCCCACGTGACTTTTAACGCTATTGATTGGAGCGTTTATTTGACGCTAATGTCACATGATGCACGCTATGGATCACGTGTCCAAGCGGAAATGTCCCGCTAAAAGTGCGCCAAAACACGGGCAATCTTCACTTGCCCGGAACCCTTGAGACAGCTAGGTCTAACCCAATTATCGGCGAATTCTCGCATTAAAAGCACTGAAGCCACGTGTCTAATTGCGGGTTAGCGTCCATCTTTGAGTAGGTAAGTGAAATCTCGCTAGAATATAATGTGATGAAATGTGTAGTACATTGCAAAATCGACGCAAGATTGGTATGTTTACTTTATTCATATTTTTGTTTTACGATCACATCCAGCCACATGTGATCGGGTATATTTTATGATCCCACGGGATATGTACATGTTCATAATAATGTATAACGGGAATATATATATATATATAGCTATTAATTTCCATATTATTTGATTATTTTCGACCCGACGTTTAGACTAACGGAAATTAATAGTAACGATAATGTTGACCGACCGTGACATATATTCATTATAAATTATATGACGAGGCGACCAGACATGAAGTGTGTGATAATGTTGTCAGACAATTCTAAAAAACACGGATGTCCAATTATTTGTTAAATTCATCATAATGACATGACGATTAGGCTAGAGGCACAGAACTAGAATACTGTTGCCGACATTTCTATGATAAATTTGGTGGGTTTAACTGACATTTATAATAATTCATCGGGTTAAGCTGACGATAAATCAGTCTAAAGAATTATAATACTGCCACTGGGGCAGAGAAATATAATAAAGGACAGACAGGAGAAACTTGAATTCAAGATTAGACTCTAGACATATGATGTTAGAGACTAAAATCTGAGGTGACGGGCAGAGGGACGGCTTAGGGAAAGACTGCTTTCTAAAGCTAGAAAATTAATGAAGCCGTCGTATTTGTCTTCAGTCTATGGTGGAGCCTTGCACGACAGTCCAATCTCAGCGCAGAATACGGAGTCGAGCACAGAGAAGGCAAATCCGAACCATTCAAGACCTACCGGGGCAACGTCAGGAGACCGGAGAACTAACCACACTTCACTATCAGCCAGGGGCTGAAAAGCTAAGTCCACGAAAAAGGAACCTCACTACATCAATGCCTAGTTTAGTCATCCATGATGAAAAAACACTTGAATTGTGAGACACATAATACATACAGCAGACACTAATTCCATCGACAATACTATCATTCACCATCTATTCACTTTATTGCAATAAACCAATTGGGTGTATATACTGTACCCCACGCTTTGTTCCTTCCATTAGATGTTGAATATTGTCTATGTTTATCTTCCTTTATAAGGGAGGGGGGGCTCGTAAAATATAATATAATTTAAAGAATAATAATAATAGATAACTGAGAAGGGGACGACGGTAGCGAGAGACCAAATATCTCCTTACAATCTTTTCCAGACCTGTCGAGTTAGGAGAATTTACCCTCTTCGTCACCCTTCGGAAGTGGGAAAACCCAGCAGGGATTCCTTGAGCCAAATCTTCCACATCAGATCTATTATTTCCTCTAAATAATTCTCTTATCCTTTTAACGCTACGTGACAAACGTCACTGTTCGAATCTGTGGAGACTTTAAAGTTACTATCAATTCTCATCTTCAAGTTGAACAGAATCCTTTACCAAGACCAGAAGAGTTATTTCATAAACTTCAAAATGGAAAAAAGTTTTCCAAATTAGATCTGTCTGATGCTTACCTTCAAATTGAACTGGATGAAGAATCTAAGAATCTAGCTGTTATCAATAGGCAACATGGACTGTACCAGTACCAAAGACTTGCATTTGGCATCTCGAGCGCTCCTGCTATTTTTCAGCGCTTTATAGAACAGATAACCACAGATCTCAATGGTTGTGCTAACTATCTGGACAATATCATCATAACAGGAAGGTCAGATGATGAACATTTGCAAACACTTGAAGAACTTTTCACGCGGTTAGAACAGCATGGACTTTAGTGTAATTGGACTAAATACGTTAAGAAATAAGGACACGCCATGTTTCTGGTCAACAGATCAGGAAAGAGCTTTTCAAGCTCTTAAGAAAGCCATCATAACTGCAACTAGATTGGTACATTTTGATCCAAACCTGCCTATTATACTTGCTACAGATGCATCTTCATATGGAATAGGAGCAGTATTATCACATCATTATCAAGATGGTTCTGAGAGACCAATAGCTTTTGCTTCAAAGACCATGAGCGAAGCAGAAAAAAACTATAGCCAAATTGAAAAGGAAGGCTTGTCAATAATTTTTGGAGTACGGAAATTTCACCAGTATCTCTATGGCCTGACAAAACCTTTTGAATTGCAGACAGACCACAAGCCTCTTTTGTCTATTTTCTCTTCTTCTTCTTCTTTGATCCATAACCGCCAAAGCAGTCAGCGGCCATCACGCCTGGTGGCGTCTTGTAGGGCAGTAACAAATTGATTCCACTTTGCTCGGTCGGTGGCCATCCTTCGTACAGTGCCCCAACTGTGGTTCATTCTTTGCATCTCAGCTTCCATAGTTCTCCGCCAAGTTGTCTTTGGTCGGCCTCTATTTCGCTTTCCCTCGGGGGTCCATAGCATAGCCTGATCACAAATTGCCTGTGTTATCCATGCAGCGATTGCAGCGATGGGCCATTCTATTGATGTCATACAACTACCCTGGACATAGGCCAACAATGAAACATGCTAATGCGGACGCACTGTCAAGATTACCTATGAGACCAGATCCTGCATTTGACAAGTCTGAAGCATCATGCTATAATGTCAGCATGGAAAACGATGATGCCATAGCTGATATTCCGCTGGACTCTGCTTTGGTAGAATCTGAAACTGCTAAAGATAAGATTCTTCATAAAGTCAAACATTTTGTGCTCAGTGGGTGGCCAGAATCACTGTCACGAAATAACAGCGACATAAAACCTTATTTTGATAGGCGCCTTAATTTATCAATTCACAAAGGCATTCTGTTATGGCAGGCTGAGTCTAACCGAGTGATTGTACCCACTTCTCTTCGTGAAAAAGTCCTTCATTTACTGCATCAAGGACACTTTGGCATAATCCGAATGAAACAACTGGCTCGACGACATTGTTGGTGGCCCACCATTAACAAGGACATACAATCGTTATCAGTAAACTGTAATGCATGCAGAGCAAACCAGAGTAATCCTCATCAACATTATCAGTCATGGCCAATAGCTGAACGTCCGTGGGAGAGAATCCACATCGATTTCGCAGGTCCTTTTATGGATGAACAATGGCTGGTAGTTGTCGATGCATATTCTAAATATCCATATATTGTTGCGATGAATTCCTTGACAACTGAGGCAACAATAAAAGCTCTAACTAAGATCTTCCTTCACAAAGGTTTTCCTGGCACAATTGTTTCAGATAATGGAACACAGTTTACTTCGGTCAAGTTTCAACAATTCTGTTCACTACATGGAATTGAGCATCTCATGATGGCTCCATTTCATCCAGCTTCAAATGGAGAGGCAGAACGCTTTGTCCGCACCTTCAAAACCTCAATGGCAAAGATTTGCTTGGGAGGGAAAACACGACATCAAGCTCTGGATGAACTACTGTTCGCTTACAGGACAACACCAAATTCTTTGATTGGCAAGTCCCCTGCCGAGTTGTTACATGGCCGTCAGCCAAGGATGCAATTGTCATTGCTAATGCCTCAGCAAGAACGAAGAAGTGAAACAGCTGGAGTTAAAGGATCAAGATTCAGAATTGGAGACCCTGTGTGGGTAAGGAAACTATTCCTCAAAACGGGATCCTTGGGTGTATGGTCACATTATAAGAACTATCGGTCGTATGATGTCTACAGTTCATCTAAGTAACAACATGAATGTACGGAAGCATCAGAACCAGTTAAGACCGGGAAGTCTCATGAAGATCAGACCACCCTCCGACGATAACTATGATGACTTTTTACTCAACAAAGCCATCATGTATCAAGTTACCAAGGCAGCACCTGATCTACTGCTTGACGCCCCAGAGCCTGTTATAGAAGATAGAAGTGTGGTGGATGCTGCAGTACCTCCACGAAGATCTCAAAGACAACGAAAACCAGTTGTCAGATTCGATCCTAGCTCTTAATTGCTGGGGAGGAACTGTTAAAGTTTAGAATGGAATGTCAGCTTTGTTCCTGCTATATCGGCTTTGTGCGGTAATGTGCGATGACCACACGAACCGGATGTTGTTGACATGACCTGTAAACAGCCGGACGTTCTTACACCGTTGGTGCTGGGTGACAGTTCAGCTGGGAACAGACGTTCCTTATTATGTTTGTCATTGTGTACATATTCATCTTGTTTATCAACATGTGTGTTCTATTGGAGTTAATAAATGGTCGTTCTTTATACAACACCTTATTTATTGTGCTGTGAATGGAATGCACAACACTGACAACAAGGTACAGCAGCTAGCTACAATCTCAACAGTAAACTAATACTAAAGTCTCAACAGTAAACTAGTAAAGCAGGCTCAACAGTAAACTAATACTACAGTCTCAACAGAAACTAATACTACAGTCTCAACAGTAAACTAATACTACAGTCTCAACAGTAAACTAATACTGTAGTCTCAACAGTAAACTAATACTAGTCTCAAGAGTAAACTAGTAAAGCAGGCTCAACAGTAAACTAATACTACAGTCTCAAAAGTAAACTAGTAAAGCAGTCTCAACAGTAAACTAATACTAGTCTCAACAGTTAACTAGTAAAGCAGGCTCAACAGTAAATTAATACTACAGTCTCAACAGTAAACTAATACTACAGTCTCAACAGTAAACTAGTAAAGCAGGCTCAACAGTAAACTAATACTACAATCTCAACAGAAAACTAATACTAGTCTCAACAGTAAACTAGTAAAGCAGTCTCAACAGTAAACTAATACTAGTCTCAATAGTTAACTAGTAAAGCAGGCTCAACAGTAAACTAATACTACAGTCTCAACAGTAAACTAATACTACAGTCTCAACAGTAAACTAGTAAAGCAGGCTCAACAGTAAACTAATACTACAATCTCAACAGAAAACTAATACTAGTCTCAACAGTAAACTAGTAAAGCAGGCTCAACAGTAAACTAATACTACAATCTCAACAGAAAACTAATACTAGTCTCAACAGTAAACTAGTAAAGCAGTCTCAACAGTAAACTAATACTAGTCTCAACAGTAAACTAGTAAAGCAGGCTCAACAGTAAACTACTACTAGTCTCAACAGTAAACTAATACTACAGTCTCAACAGTAAACTAGTAAAGCTGTCTCAACAGTAAACTAATAAAGCTGTTCCAACAATAAACTAAGTTTCCTAGTGTCATCTGTTACATACTTTCCCATAATACTCTGTGACAATCCTGTCCCAGGCCCTTCTGTATGGGTCACTTGGTTGAAGGCGGTTTTCAGGGTAAACATCATCCAACCAGTCACATGTTGCAGTTGACTCGTACACTATCTTGTCATCTATTTCCACAACCGGTACTAAACCAAGAGGATTCTTCTCCAAGAACCAGGCTGGCTTGTCTTTCAAGTCAATATTGACTGTCTCGTAACTGTGGAGATTATGTTGATATAGAGTATGATATTGTCGCAGATTGAAGATAATTTGCCTATTTTAAATTTTCTGTCCATCCTGTATATTACTTTAATTTCTGTCTATCCTAAGTTTCTGACAAATGTTTCTCACGCACTTGCCTTTCCCAACCTAACTCAGGTGAAGCTTCGGTCAACCAGCGTCCACCTCTGTTATGCTTTTCCAGACTTGGTTTCTAGATATTTATGGCCTGTCTTCTTTCCCATTGGTAATATTTTTGAGCTCAGAACCACAGCATGTACAATCGTAACATTCAATTTGCAAACTAATTTGCGGAGATACTTTTGCCGGTGGATATCGTGGGAACTAAAAAATGTAGCGGGTAAATGAAAAATAATTCCTTCTTTCTTAAAGAAACTAGTTTTACACTTCACTTGGTGATAGCATACTGAAGGAGAAAGACGCACTTATTAGTATTGTAAAGTAAAACTGGGCATAAGGAGACTTGAGTTAAACAAAGTGCCCTCTAGTTTAATAACTTACAGACTGTAAATTCCTGTGCGGGTATGTATTCGCTTTTCTAGTATATAGAAATTAGCTCAGATATATAGATTTGAAATACATTAATATCATGGTGAAACTCTAAGTGTTGTATTTTAAATGGATATTACTTTACTGTGTATGTTTCATAAATGGTTACCCAAGATGATTTATTTTCACGTGTATTTTAACGGGATATTACGTTACAATGTTTGTATTACAATGATCATATTATTTCTTCAATGTTTGTAACATTAATAATGTATGAGAATATTATTATGAGTGCTGGAAGGAACGAACGGTGAAAGGAAAGAAGGATTCTGCAGCGAACCCTCATGTGACCTTGTCTGACTGAGACAGGAGCAAAACGGCGGTCTTATTATTGTGTATGTCCACTGACTGGCCAGCTGAATTCATTCACAGCAGACAGGAATGTTTAAGAATGGAACGAGACGGAGAGACGCATGCATGGATACCAACATGCCTGGACACTGCTTAAATTGTTATGAGCATCTGCGTGTTGCAGATGCAGAGTAATTACACACGTATTTTTGTTTTGTCCAACAGATATATGCAGCACAATCTGCCATGTCTAGTTTCATATTACTGAAAAGAGGTTACCTAGCCCACCAGTCACCATAAAAATTCCCTTCAATTATTTCAAAGATTCTCAACACCAGACATCACCCTTACCATACTCCACCCATTATAACCCTCCACCCCACCTTTGGAAGCAAATTCGTTATCTGTGAATATCTAATCAATTGTGGATATATTACACCAATCTTGGATTTATAAAACTGTGTTCAGATTCTGTGCCCTTTGTGGATACCTTATTCGAACAGTGAAGTTAATTTCAAAGCATTGGATTATGTTATTTTTTTTCCAACAGAACACACGATATAAGTTGTTTCCAACATTCACACCAAAGGAACAAACGTTCATTTTCACACAAACAGTATTTCACATATTTCCAGCAAAGCCATAATGTTATCAGGCTTGCATTGAACTTTACTAACACAATTCATTCATCATTTATTTTCACTATTTGTGTACTTTTTTTCTTCTTTAAAAAACATCAAATTGTTGCGAGTTTGTTTTCTCGTGATAACCCTTATTTTTTTGCTGTAAAATATTTATTGATTTATTTACATCTCTAAATTGAAATAAACTGAGTTAGCCTCGATAGGATTGTTCGTTCAGTTCAGACTACCAAATCCTAAATCTAACTTTACTTCTTTACCCTACTATTTGTGAGTGACACAGTGTGTGCAAAAGAGTAATATTGTCGCCAGAGAAAACAAGAAGAGCTGGGTGTGTGGTTTTCTTAGTGAAGCACTCACTGACTCAGCCTGTGCCTTCTGTCTATCTCTCTTGCGCATCACTATCACACGTCCGTGTGCACTATTGTCCCTCACGCCTATACAGCTGTCAAGCTTTACCTACTGTTTATTAAATTTTCATGCGACAGATAAGTGTGAATGTCAACAATCGAGTTTAACTGAACATGCATTAATCAAGGTTGAATGATTGTACCTTTTCCTACAATTTAATAAGAATAAAGTCACAATTTGAGTTGACCTCCATACAGGAAATCTGTTCCAGGTTTTCTAGTTGTCCCATGGTTTAATATTTAGTTGTCAATCATTTATTTATTCTTTCTCCTCATGAGTTCTTTTTGATTCTCTAAGCAGGAAAGTTGAGTTATCTTCCCAATCGTTTTTGTACACTAGCCAGGGAAACCACGTTAATTAGCCAAACAATTCTTAATGGCTTCCAGCTTTGCGGTGCTAAATGTTTTTGCTCAAAGAGCTCCAAATTTTTATATTAAAAGACATAGTGGTTTTTCCTTGTCTGACACAAGAAGTTTTCTTTTGCTCTGAGTTTTCAAAGTGTCAAAGTTTGAGGTCAGTTCTTTCAAAGTTTTTTTTTAAAGGTATGACAATGTTATGCGCAGTTTTAAGAAACTGAATGAGCATTAATAAAATATAAAACTAAGACAAAACAAAATAAAAACTTTTCAGGCCCCTGACAACTGTACCTCCTGTCCGTGCACCTGGGAAAATTAGCCCCAGATACTAGCTTCTCGTGCTTTAAGAGTTAATTTAAGACTATATTTTCTAATTATATGATTACCGTTGGACTACACGAGAAGGAGCCCTACAGAGATCTCCTTGATTTGGAATGATATATGGCACCTCTAAGACACAGCTTCATAATCAGTCTTGATCTTCTACCATCAGCCACAAACCTTGTAAAATGGCGATATCCAAAGATTCTCAGTGCCCCTATATGCCAAGATGAGCAAATATTGGAACATGTGAGAGGTTTCACAAGGACAATATACAGAGCAGGACAGTCAACAAATCCCCAACAAGGAAACTTAGGCTTATCAGCTTTGCTTGATGGTGAAATTGGCTTGGAAATGTCAGAAGACATACCAGGGCAAGGCGCTATACCATGAAGCCATTATAAAGTTTTGAAAATGACCAATACCACGTTGCACTCCCAGTCATCAAACCAGATTATAATGACTGAGCTGAAAGTGTCATCCAGAGGCAGATTAGACGAGTAGCACACTTTTAAAATGACCAAATATAATGATCTAGTCCACATCTAAGAGGTCCACATCAAAAGTCATAGTTGTAGAAATAGACGTAAGATGTCTTGTTGTGGCTTCAGTATATGATCTATTGAAACAGTTGGGCCCGAAAGTACAGTCAAGCACACGGTTTTTGTGAAACTGCAGAAAAGGCATCGTGCCGGCTGTGGAACAATTGTAATGGGCTATGGAATTCAGAACAGTAAGTTAACCAAGCTCTTTATAAAAAAAATAGAATAAAAAATACCGTAATCATTAAGAAACAGGTTTAGAAGATTTAACATACATGATGCAAACAGAAAACATCAAAATAAAGAAAAATCTACATAAAACAAATGACACACGAAGATGTTAAAGATAAAATAGAAATGTATAGCACTAAGAAGCAAACATGGTCAATATAAAGGTGGTAACAACAAGAGCTTACGGTATATTTTTGTGCTCAAGGACCAGTCTTGTTCTCTGGGCCCATGGGCAAAACCTCATGCTGTAAATCCGCAGGAATCCTGGTGTCAGTGGTGGGAATGGTGATCCTGCAACATAAATATTGATGAGCTTAATTTAGATCAGACCATGTACCATCTCTGTACTGAAGGTCAGATGTAACATCTTTAACATTTTCTGCATTTTTCCTTGGCGGTGCAGCTTGACAAGTAATGTTCTGTCCATCTCTAGATGTTATCTTCCTACTGATAATGTTCCCTATATTAAGGTTTTCACTTTTTATGTCCATAATATCTGATATAATTTTAATCTTCTTCTTTAATTCTATTTTTATTCCTAGCCCTCCCAGAACTTCTTTGTTTTCTTCTGTTTCCACAAGATTCATCCAATTCACACGTATGCACTAGCATATATGCACATATTTATATAACCTGATTCTTCTTCTTCTTGCGATCGCAACTTTGATGATTACACCGTCAGACGAGTTCTCATGATGAATTCGACTGTTGTTTGAAGTTCCTCTTTAACTCCATATAGCTTTGAGTTTAGTGTTGAGTCATTGGGCCAGTATATCTTTCTTAACTGGTCATACAGAGGACAGTCCTGTAGAACATGCTCAGCAGTTTGTTCGTTTAATCCACATGTGCACAGTGGTGAAGCAGACAATCGTAGCTTGTGCATGTGTTTATTCAGTTTGTTATGCCCTGTCCTGAGTCGAAAAATAGTTGTCTGTCCCTGCCGGTCGAGAGTGTGATAGTCGTCTTTGGGTTGGTTCTGTTCTCTTCTGATAGTCTGGATAGCTCTCTTTTTTCTCAAAGTATGTGACTTCATTATCTTCTTGTTCACATTCTCCTCCCTTTTTTGCAAGTTTGTCTGCCTTTTCATTTCCGGGTACACCACAATGAGATGGTACCCACTGGAGTATGGTTCTCTTTTTGGCAGCTACCTTGTTTAGTTCATTTCTCAGATGCGGGAGTTTACCACCCTTGAGAGCTTGCAGGACAGACAGTGCATCTGTGAGGATGACTACCTGGTGGCAGTCAGAGTTGGTGTTATAAATCATATTTGCAGCTTGCTCTAGAGCTTGAACCTCAGCTGTATAGTTGGAACAGAATTTACCAGTGGGAATGTGCCTAGTCTCATAGTGGTTGTCAGGATATGAGATAAAGATACCGGCACCTCCATTCCTAACAGCATTAGTTGCTGATCCATCTGTATAGGCATGTATCCATGCTTGATCGGGATAGCTTTCTTGGATCATACTCAATGTAGCAGTTCGTTTTTGCAGATCATTATACTCACATCCACTTGTGAGACCACTGACTGTTGTATTAATTTGGAGGGCACTGCTGGCCTGCTCCCATGGTACAGGGTATAGGGTGGGCTTCAGTGGTGTTGTCTTCATGGATAGGTCTTCTTGATGCTGTCTTATAAGTCTTTTCCCCCGATGCACAAAGCTGCTACGCTTTAGACGTCCCAATGCCAGATCATCTAGTCTTGCCTTCATTGGGTGCATTGGCATACTGTTGTACTTTTCCATCTGGATCATGGTTTTTTGTGTCTCTTCTATGGGACAATGTCTGTAATCCAGCAACCTTCTGCATCTCTGTTATTGGTGTAGTTTTCATGGCTCCTGTAATGAGCCTGAGAGCTTGATTTTGCACCTTGTCCAAAGACTGCAGATGTGAGTTAGCAGCTGATGACCATGCTGCTGAGCTAAACTCTAAGTGTGGTCTTATTACTCCATTATAAATCTTCTTTAGATTTCGTTCATTTGCTCCCCAGTTGGTCCCTGCTAATTTTCTGAGTATGCCTAGTCGTCTTCGGGCCTTTCCTTCTGCATTTTCAATATGCTTATTCCATGTAAGCCTTTGGTCAAATGTCACCCCAAGATAGGTGGGGTAGCTTTCTTCCTTGATCACGGTTTGTCCCTAGGTGTATGTTAGCTGATTTGTCCTTGGGGGCGAGGGAGAACAGTGTTGTGGAGGTTTTGTCTGTGTTTATTGTGATAAGCCATTTCTCTGCCCATGACACTAGCATGTCTGCTGCCCGCTGCATTCTATAATTTGCTGTGGTGACATTTTCATCAGCGCACCAGAGTACTAGGTCATCTGCATATAAGGCAGCTTTAACTCCTGCAGGGAGATCTTTCACCAGGTCATTGATGTAAACAAGGAAGAGTGTTGGGGAAATTACTCCTCCTTGAGGTACCCCCTGATGGAGCAACACTTTTCTGCTCTGCAGACCGTCAAGAGTGACTCTAGTTCTCCTGTTATGCAAGTATGACTGGATCCATTTCATCATGTTGCCTTGGATTCCACTTCTCCTAAGTTTTGCAATGAGGCCATCTTTCCACACCTTGTCAAAGGCCTGCTTGAAGTCGACCCAGATCGTTAGGACCTTTTTCTTCTCCTGGAAGGCATCTTCTATTGCTTGAGACAAGTAAGTAACTTGGTCTTCTATACTGTAGCATTCTCTAAATCCAGCTTGTTCCGGCACCAGGATCTGCTCAGACTCTAAATACCATTTCAATCTGTGGTTGACTATTCGCTCCATAGTCTTCCCAACACAGCTTGTGAGACTGATTGGCCGGTAACTTGCAGCCTCGGTCTTACATTTCCCTTTCTTTAGTATGGGTATTGTGATGGCTTCTCTCCATACTTGGGGTACCGTTCCTTTCAACCAGCTGTGGTTGAATATCTCAAGCAGTTTTGTCTTTGCTGCTGAGCTCAGATTTACTAGCATTTCGTTGCTGATTTTGTCTGGGCCGGGTGACTCTTGAAACTTAAGCTTGGAAATAGCCTTCTGTAGTTCTCCTAGTGTGATGGGTTCCCTCATTGGGGCAGGAGTATCTGTCTGTCCCATGGTTGCCAGTATTTCTTTTCTTATCTCTCTCTGATGGTCTATGTTAATGGGTAAGTTGCTTTCTGAACTGTATCTTCTAGCAAACAAGTCTGCAGCTTGTTTTCCTCTGAAAAGTTTGCCACCTTCATCCAATGTGATAGTCTGCCTTGGTGAGGAATGCTCTTCATTTAGAGACTTGACTAATCTCCAAAGTTTCCTGCCGTCTTTCTCAAGGTTCAGCGATGCCGTTTTAGTTCTCCAGCTTTTCCGCTTTTCTTCTAGCTTTGTTCTCTGAAACTCTGCTACAGCCTTTTTCCATTTGTTGTGAGTTTCAAGTGAAGGCTGAGACTCTGCGTCCTTTCTAGCCTTGTCCATAGCTTCCTGACGTTCTTGGAGTGTGCTGGACCAGTATGGTATGTAGTTACGCCGGCATCCTTTGGGAATGGTTTCTTTTGCAGCTTGTAGTATGCATCTGTTGAAGTCTTTTACCACTTCATTAATGTCTCTGTTCTGTACCTTGAAGGTAGACAGCAGCGTGTTCACCTGATGCCTGAATAAACCCCAGTTGGCTTTTTTGTAGTTCCATCTTGTAATGGCTGGGCCTGTACTGAGAGTTGCACTCTGGACAGTAAGAAAGATTGGGCGATGGTCGCTTCCCCCCTAGTTGGTCTCCTACTTCTCTACTAATAGATCCAGCTATATCTGGTGTGGAGAAGGCAAGATCTGGTGTTGAGGTTGTGTGCCATCCTCTGGAGTAGAAGGTAGGAGTATCTGTGGCATTATTGACTAGGATTAGGGAGTGATCATCTTGCCAAGTTTCAACCTCTTCACCTCTGTGATCCAGATGGTTATAGCCCCAGCTCTGGGAGTGGCTATTAAAGTCTCCAACTGCTATAAAGTTGGTGGCTGGTACCTGTATAGAGCTGAGACTCAGGGGTTTGTTGTTCGGACAGTAATAGTTCAGGAGTTCTATTTCCATCTTGTCTACCTTTATCTGCAGCAGCTGATATTCTGCTCCATCCATGAAGGTTTTCCTTTCGTGTGCAGGAATGTTATTCCTTACAAGAGTAAGTACTCCTCCTTTTCGTCTATCTTGTCTGTCGGATCTGAAGCATTGATATCCCCTTATTTTAAAGGTTTGATCTGCTTTCAAGTGAGTCTCTTGGATACAGCAAACACTGACTTGCTTCTCATACAAGATGTTTTCCAGCTCTGTCTTTTTGCTGTATCCAGCCTGCTTGCTGTTCACTCCCTCTGCATTCCAGTGCATCATGACAAGTGGCACTCTGGGTTTCTCTTTTTCTGTTTTGTTTTGGTCAGTAGTTCTCCTCCGCCGTCTGTTGACTCCACAAGACGGTCTAGAGGGTCCTCCAGTAGCTGAGGGTGGGCTCTGTCGAGGCTCAGAGCCCGGCACTGCACCTGCCTGGTGGAGCTCCACAGGGCGAGCACCAGAACGAGATTTATTTGACGGTGTACTCTCCATAGAAAAAAAAAAGCGAGTTGCATGATACTGTGGTTTCCGGTGCGCCTTCTGGCCCAGTATCTACGACTTTAGCACCTGTTCAACGGGAGAGTGGGCTCATCCCTAATCTGTTTATGTTCCCAGTAGTAGACTATTCGCAAGCAGCCTGGGGGTGTCACTGCTCTGCGCGGACCTTGTTTACCGAGGCGGCGTCCGAGCTCGTATGGTGAAAATATGGTTGCGTTATCTTCAAAATAGCCCTGTCTTTCCCGTGGCTTTTCTGCCATCCTGCAACTTGAGTTAGGGAGTTCTGAGCTCCAGTCTCTTTCCCAGGCATTTTATCCTGGCCTGGCACGCATACAGAGGACCCCACTTCTGGTTCTAAGTTAGCAGTTGGGGATAGGTGGGGTAGCACACTGTGCATTCCCCGTCATCCAGGGGGCTCTCCAACTATGCAGAGCTTGCACAATGCTGTGCTCTGGTTCTGGGCTCTCCCAAGGAATCCTCACGTCCTGCACAGAGCCACTTCCCGATACCCACCACCTGCCAACCCTCCATTGTAGAAATCTCCTGCATGCGGCCATCCAGTCAAGAGCCAGTATTAAGTCTGGTGCCCAAGTGATCCCCCCAAGCTCAGTGTGCAATGCTGGGTTCTCATCATGCTGCAACACAGGAGGGATTGTGATGCTCAGCCATCTCTCTCAATTCTGCACCGATAAGTGACATCGGGGACTTAACTTTGCCTCAGTACTGGGAGGCCCCGTTTCCGGGTACACCACACACAGCCAATTGAGGCAACGGTCGCCATGGGCGTGATAGACGACAAACAGTGAAGAATGAGGCAAGAAAGCATTTAACCCATGAAGTGGGGGTGGATTGGTGCAGACCAGAGCATGTACCACTCGCCGGTGGGTTCTGCATCTACACCTATAGGGTTCCACCCACTCCTCAGCCCATTTAGTCTGGCCCCTCACCCAGGACCTGTCCGGCTTGGGTGACCCTGCCAGGAGTAAAACTCCCGCCGGCATAGCTCCCGGGATCATTGAGGCGCTCAAGCTCTCCAACCACGGCAAGGTAGGCTTACATGTGGAGAGATATAACCTGATGACTTGACAAATGAAAAGTAAAATAAATGATAGGTACTCTGAGGATTCAAACCAGAGACCACCTGAATGCACCATCACCTCACTGCAAGAGTGAACCAAGACAGGGCACATGACCAGTTTCTCGTATCTAGTGTCCTCTTCCTTTCTTGTCAGTGCCATCTATTTACTTATTTTTATTATCTACGACAATGTATTAATGTAATTACTCATATTAAAAAGTTTATGACGTAATCTCCGTAGTTTCTGTAAACAATTAATACGCACAAAGGTATGTTTCAGGCACTTGTCAGAAATAAAGAAGTAGAAAAACTAGACAACAGAAAAACAACAGAAGTGAGAGGCTTACCACAGAATCAAACCCAGAACCTTCCGAAAGACAACACCACCTAGCTACGGGAGCAAATCTCGATTATCTCCCCTGCCAACTAGGCACCACAAAAATAGTGCTTCGTGGACAGGGGTCATTAGTTTCTGTCTTTGATAATCTGCTTATCTTAACAGTTGTGCTACAAAGACAGAAACTATGAAGACCAGCAGATCACCAGGCCCACTTAACCTACACATCAACAGTTTTAAGCTTAAACAGGTTCCAGAGTTCAAGTAACTAGGAAACATTTCCACAGAAAAATGAAAGACTCAATAGTCTTCTCCCCCCCCCCCCCCCCCCCCCCCCCCCCCCCCCCCCCCCCCGCATAAAAGTCTTATCACTAATTTCTCCTCTACAAGATGCTAATGAAATATAAGGTATATATGCAAGGGTAGTTTTCTTCCTCAATTTAAAACTAAATACGACTTTTTAACCAACCTTTCTTACTTATTTACTTGGTCGTTCCCCTTCTACCGTGAGGTGTAGAGGTTTGGAAGAGAGAGCGCCAGACTATCCTATCGGCTGTCTTCCTCATGGCCTGGTTCCATTCTAGTCCTCGGTCCTTCAAAGATTGTCTAATGTTGTCCTCCCAGCGGACTCTGGGTCATCCTGGATCCTTGGCTCTTAGTTTCCCATGCTTGTCGTGGTAGCCGATCTTCTCCCATTCTGCAGACATGGCCAAACCATCTTAGTTGGGACTGTTCTACTTGGGTCTGCAGGGGGTGGGATTTTAGGCCTTGACGTATCGTCTGGTTGCGGACCATGTCTCTTCTTGTTATTTCAACCACCTTCCAGAAATACCTTATTTCTGCTTCCAGAAATACCTTATTTCTGAGGTTTGGATCTGGCTTTTGTGGGTTGTAGTCATTGCCCAAGAATCGCATCCATACGTCAAGACTGGGACATAGGTGGAGCGGTATACAGCCATCTTCGTTTTCTTACCAACTTCTCTCTTGCTGAGGAATCCTCGATTTTTAGCCTGAAAAAGTCTCCCAGCTGCTGCTTTTCGAGTTGCCAACTTTTCTTTGATGCCTCCATTCTGGTCTATAACAGCTCCGAGGTATTTAAAGTGGTCGACCTGCTCCAGGACCTGTTCTCCCAGCTTAATCTGATGTCTTCTTTCCTCTCGTGATATCGCCATGGTTTTTGTTTTAGAGCTGCTTATGATCATCCCTCTCTTCTCCAGCTCTTCCATCCAGACTTGCAGGTTGGATTGGAGATGTGCCTCTGATTTAGCAATCAGGGCAACATCATCAGCAAATGCCAGCTCTGAAATACAGACCTGTCTCATCTTCCAGTACCCCACTGAATACTTTCTTGTTCTCTCCTTACATGCCTTGATGACATCGTCCATGAGGAGTATGAAACGATAAGGTGACAGAATATCACCTTGTCTTACACCAGTGGTGGTCCTGAACTCTTCTGACTTATGGTTTGCTGTCCTCACATAATTTCTGCAAGATTTGTAGAAGCTCTGTATAGCATGAATCAGAGGTGCTGGAATGTTCTTCCTTCCCAAACATCCCAAAATTTGCTCCAGGGGACCCTGTCAAACACCTTTTCCAGATCTATGAAACAGAGATGGAACTCACTCTTATACTCAAGAGCCTTTTCACTCAGCTGTCTGAGTGTGAAGATCAGGTCTTGAGTACTTCGGTTTGCTCGGAATCCACACTGGACCTCACCCAATTGTAGCTCAGTGAGGCGTCGGAGTCTCGGAGTAGATTTTACCAGGGACACTGAGAAGGGATATGCCTCTATGGTTTCCACATTGTCGATTGTCACCCTTTTTAAAAATCGGTGTTATGATGGCAATCTCCCAATTCTTTGGTATGGTCTTGTTGCACCACGCTGCCTGTAGGATCCTTAAGAGTAACAGGTCACCTGCTGCTCCCATGTACTTAACCATTTCTGGTGTTATACCATCATGCCCTGCTGCTTTGCCCATCTTGATTTTCTCCAGTGCTGCCTTCAGTTCTTCCATCTTTATGTCATCCTTTCTTGAAAAACAAAAACATGGATAGTTGAGCTTAGCTTACTTTTCTTGAAATTAATCTCTTTCTTTCCCTTTCATAAATTTTTTAAAAACTCTTAAGGTAAACATAATAAATTTCTGTTAAATAACTGGCTTAAGCCAAAATGGGATTTAATTTTTCTAAGGTATTCTTGGTAGATTTGATTTAAATAAAGGTTGTAAACATTTTTATTAATGCTATTTACAACATGAAAATTTATTGACCATGTTGTATAGTAAAGCTACTAAAGACCATAAGCCAAAATAATATTAATAAAAAATATAGTCTAATTCACAGCTTGATACAAGACTTTGAAGAAACTCATTTATTTTTATTATTACGATCACTCGCAGAACTCTAGGATCCCGTGACTTCCGGCTGAGAAACCCTGATATAGAGAGACAGAAAATGAAGTGGTGTGTTCGTCTCATGAGAATGAAACCTTACAGGGATCCTCCGCTTAGCACTGTTAATTCGTTTTTGGAAAAAATCAAGGTTAAAAAAAAAAGAATCCCGTTACACGCCCATTGAGGCATATTGGGAATATGGTGTTAGGCACATATTTCCTTGACCATCAGCACACTAGGGGTGATGTGGTCAGCATCATGCGGGCTGCCTTAACCTTCCCACAGTTGCTCTGGTACCCAATTTTTGAGGCTGGGTAGACCCCGGAGCCGTTTGCGTTCTAAACATCCCACCTCAACTGGGGATCGAATCATGGACCACCGACCTAGGAAGCTAGTGCACTAACCTCTGCGCTACCGTGGCTCCTTAATAAATCAAGCCCTAAACTAAAAAATACTAAATAAAAATGTATTTTCAATAAGAATTAGTAGAAATCAAATTAATTTGTTTCCAAGGTCCAGAAAGTTGTATCAAAATTATCATTAAGTAAAAAGCAATTAAAAAAACAACCAAATAGTTAACAACCTTTATTAACTACAAACAATTATCAGACATACTGAACACAAAAGAAATATGGTAATTTCCTATCTTTCGTACCTTTTTGCTCTGCAGTGAATATATGTAGTTAGGTGTTGTTTCATAGCCCTTAGGGTTAGGATTAGAATTAGGGTTAGTATTATGGTTAACACTAACCCTAACACAAACCCTAATCTTAACCCTAATTCTAATCCTAACCCTAAGCGCTACGAAACAACACTTGACTATACATATTCACTGCGGAGCAAAAAGATACAAAAGATAGGAAATTACCAGAAATATTATGTACGTACTGTACTTATAAAACATATTATAGGATTTTTAACCGCTGCTACTTCCATCGATTGTGGCTACGCTTGTCATAGCAGAGCTTTTTTTTTTGTAGGTATTGAAAAGTTTTTTTCTAGCCCCAAATCTAGACTGCATCGCTGTTTGGCCAATGGCGGCAGAAGATATTCGAGGAGACTTAAGAAACAAACAAATCAAGCTTGCTTTGCCACCTTTTTTTCTCTTCAAGAAGCACCTAGTAGCAATTAAGATCTTATTCAATGTTGCAGATTACAATTGAACTGCATTCCATTTTGGGGTCATGCTTCATTATGCTAGCAACGACAATGCTTCTTGACCATCCTACCATCCTGAATGAACTTGATGAGCATGTGTAAGTTATATTACTGCCTCCCATGTAGTTTTGCACTTAGCGTAAGATGGAATTTTTAAAACGTATTACAGTGATATGGCATAAATTTTTTTGTTAAAGCGTAATATCGAAAAAGCGTTAATCGAAGAGCTTGGGGGGGGGGGGGGGGGGGGGGGTGGGGGGGGGGGGAGGGGGGGGGGGCGGGGGGGGGGGGGGGGGGGGGGGGGGGGGGGGGGGGGGTGGGGGGGGGGGGGGGGGGGGGGGGGCGGGGGGGGGAGTATGGGTTTGTACATTATCAATACATTTATGACAACTTTTAGTTTTCAAATATGTATGGCTTGTACCATTTAATATTGAATCAAACAAGCAAATGCCAGATTATGTGATAATACTTCACGTTTTGCTGACTCATCAATAGGCCTATACTAAGCGTATATTAATTTTTTGTGTATCTACTGTAGGGCCTATACCAGCATTTTGACCAAGCTGTGGCCGCTAGCCGGATAGACCAGTTTATCTTTCACGTAGGCCTAAACTTTGAGCCGTACCGTTTACCCGAGTTATTTAACTGTATAAGCATGTCACATACTATGCTACACTGCGAGTTGAACATTGAACAATTGTATAGTTTTATAACTTACCACTCGAATAAGATTTCTGCGTCATTTTCAGCTTGAGAGGGCTTTTTTGTTTGGAGCTACTGCAATGGTTAGCTATAGAACGCAGGCGACGAGTTGTAGTTACTGCCGACTGGGACATAAGTTAGTACAGCTGTGTAAAACCTTTTTAAGACAAACTCCGGACCAATAACATCACGGAACACACGAGGTTCAGCTTAAGTGATTACAGAACATTCGGGCAGAATATACAGGCCAAAGTAGTTGCTAGTCATAGTGATTCATTGATTATGAATATTATTAATATACTGACAATTAAAAACAGTCTCGGCTATAATATATGAGTGATATAGGCTACAGCTATTAGTATGGGCTTTTTCTATGTTGTTGTAATGGAAACATCCTCTTCCCCCCCCCCCCCCTCCCCGCGAGTTTAATATTCTTCCAGCTATAATCTGCTATAACATACAGTTCAAATACTACTCGTAATACAGTTACGTTGAAACATTTATTGAAAGAGTATACTTTGCTATTTATGTTGTTTGTTTGTGTGTTTTTAAAAGTAGCCTTTACAATTTTTTTTTTTAATTTGATGGTGAGAAATATCCCGTTCGACCTCTGATGGGTTATATTTAGGATGTATGTTGTTTTCAATTCCAAATAATATGAATAATTGCCGATACATGAAAGTGGCATCATATGTCCTGTCCAATCAGCGTACGAGGACAAAGTCGTAAGACGAATCACCTTTTTTCGATTTTTTTTCAAACCCATCCATCGTATTCCACGTCTTACCGCAGTTCCCCTCCACTTCCCCAATCAGCGTACGAAGGGCAAATCAAGATTATCAATTTTGCCTGCATGTAAAGGGAGGGGGCGGGGGGGGGGGGGAGACTAAACAGTAAGAAAGCAGAGATAAAACAAAAATAAACGGGGGGGGGGGGGGGTGGGGGGGAGGGGGGTAAAGGCCTGGGGGGGGGGGGGGGGGGGGGGGGGGGGGGGGGTGTAAAGGCCTGGGGTGTTTAGTTTTATATTTAATTTACTTTCGTTGTTTTACGTCTTATATTTTATTTTTAAAAATCATCAGGCTTTCACCTTCTCAATTCATTCATAACCCTCCACTCCCAAAGGAGCATAGGCCTTCAACAAACACATTCCAAGTCCTCCTGTCACGTGCCGTCATCTCAAGTTCTTTCCACGTTCTCCTCATCATTTTCACCTCTGTTTCCAGCTCTCTTCTCCGTGTGCTTCTTGGTCTACAGTCAGCATATTACAGTTTATGAACCTGGTTATCAGCCCAGCAACGCACCACCGATAGATGTCGTTATGTGACCCAGTTTTGACATTTTAAATTAACCATCAGATATCTTACAAGTTTTATGTAAAGAAGAACTTAAACATGAACTTGCAAGATCATGCTGAAATGAAATTGGAGGTGGCCCCGGGGGGGGGGGGGGGGATATGTAATGGGCCGAAACACCTAATTGGCGGTGGAATATGTCTGACGATATGAGTACCCACCTGCTGTAATGTTCTGTGCTGTATCATCGATGCACTGTGTAGCATTGACAGCCGGAAAAACGACCGTTTGACTTCAGGAAGGACAGACGACACAGAGAAAGACTACGTTAATTTCTGGGGAGACAAATGGGCATGGCGCTAGGCAAGACTAGAACCCGACGGACTAGGCTGGCACTGCGTCATCTGTAAACCTGAGAAGAAGAAAAAATGCCCCCAGGACTCACAGAACAAAGATGTGGGGGTGGGGGAGATATAACGATACACCTACAGGAAACCTATGAGATTTGACCAGATCTGTGACTTCAGTGTCAGCACAACAACAAAAATATCAATCTATCGGTGGTAGGACATTCTCTACGCAACAATGGGATTTTTTTTTTAAAAAGGGCGCAGGCTTTCTTTACCAGCTGGTCATCAACAGCGCATTGTTCCTACAACTACGATGTAAGACAGTCTCACTAGGGATGCAGTTCACAGTATGGATAATATTAAAGTGAATCTGACTTACGATAAACGCAATCAGTTTTGGATGGAAAAAGAGATGCCTTAAAAGTTTCCACCTGCCAGTGCAAAAGCAAAATAGTAAATCTGGATACAGCACTGTTACAAAGATTAGGCAAGCGCCCGAAAGAAACAAATCTGGGACAGACATCTGGAAATCTTTGGTGATATTGTAGTTACCTTCACTGCCACAAGTTACCTTCACTGCCACACAGAATTTGGAATCAGGGGAGGCAAATAAGAGGAATACACCACAGAAGGGCAGACAACAAGAACTGTCAACGTCGGAAATGAAGAATTGGAAGAAAACCTATTCAGTTAATCACGAGGATGTGGCTGTCTGTAACATGACAGACCTTACATGACGTGTAAACATGCTATTGAATTCAACGCCAAGCCCGCAACAAATGCAAGAGATAGCAAGCATTGTCAACAAAAAAAAAAACAAAAAAAAAACAAAGCAAATGAGTTTACTGTATGTAAGAAATGCCCAGTGGTTCTCTCACCACATTACCGACCGCTGAATAAGTGCGTGGACAAACCAGCGCATAAGTAAACACATAGCTTCTGGCCTTCTTGTGGCGGGGCATGTTTCTACCTGCCTTATCAGTTGAATGCATAGAGGCGAATCTGGAGTCATCCATATGCACAGTGCTATAATAAACAAATGTGGAAGTGAGCCTCTGTCTGTGAGGCTAATTACACATCACTGACTCTTGAAATCATCCACACACTTCCAGGGATTCCTTCTGTGGTGACATTTGTTGAGAACCCAGCATTGCACAATAACCTTGGAGGGGTCACTTGAGCCCCAGACGTAATTCTTTTTCTTTGACCTAGCTGACTGTATGCAGGTGGATCTCACTATGGATCCAGTGATAGACAGGGGAAGCTGAGAAGTGGCTCTGTACAGGACGTGACAATTCCTTGGGAGAGACCAGAACCAGATCACAGTATTTTAGCTGCATAGTTGGAGAGCCCCCTTGGATGGCGGGAAATGAACAGTATGCCACGCGCTTCTTACTCCTAGCTTGGGACCATGTGACAAAACGACTGATAATTTGTATTTTCTAATCCACCCCCTTCTCTTCTAAATTTGTTTCTGGTTTCACAGGCTATATGTATTTCGTTTTCTTTACATTGTTCTAATGGCCTCAGTAACCCTATTATTCCCCCCTCAGACACCCACCCCGAAGCGTGGCTGGGTTTTTGCTTTTTCGTTCTTGCTCATTATAAATGCATCGCTCGATTCTTGTGGGCAGCGACCGGCGATTTGTGGTAATCTTACCTAAGACAGTCTGCCAAACTAGGGGAACGCTCTGCGCTCGTGTCGTAAATTTAGATAGGTTTGAAAGATATTTATGGTCCCGCCTGAGTAGAGTGGATGGTGATAAGTACGTGAGAAATGAAGGTGTGATAAATAGATTTCACGAGTGAATAGTTTAAGGAGAAGATCTGGAGAAGTTTCTCTAGTCCAGCCTATCTATACGACTATATTTTAGTGCAAGACAATCTTGCCCCTCCCTATACCTAGAAACAAAAGTTTAACTACACACACACCTACACAACTATGTGACAACAAGACACACAGACGTGAAAACTATGGTTAATTGGGTATGGGTCTGACCAACACACAAAGTTAAGTTTTCTTTGTTGCTTATTATCATTAAACTTGACAACACAAAATATCTAAAGAGAGATCAAATAAAATCAGAATTACATGCATAGAAAATTAACAGAATACTTGTGCCCTCCCCTTATTGAGAAAAAGAACCCAACAAGTTAATAACCCCAGTGTTTTTCATTTGAACTCATTTTTTCGTGTATTACTTAAAGAGATTTTGTTAAAGACATTTAATGATGCAGCAAGTTTATATCTGAAGGATACCAATATGCTGCGGGGAGCAACACTGACTGGTTTAATAAATATTTTTTGTTTGGCTCGAATATAAGTCGGGGAAACTTTTTTTTTTTTTAAGGTTAAACAAATGGGAATAAATTTCTCGACTTATACTCGAGTATATACGGTGATGTGTGTGATCACAAATGCAGTGAATGAGGCAATATTTTCTTATTGTTTGGTCTTAACATAATAAAGCAAGCAGTCCCTGCAGCAATATGTTTTGGTTGTTTTATATAGTGTCGTCATAAAGTAATAACCAGTGCAAACATGTTTTTATTATTTATTACTAACATAATTACAACATCAAATACTCAGAGCTGTTGTTTTTTAATTGTTATAATATGATTACAAATGTAGAAAACACTTTGTATGTTTGTTCGTTATTAATGTGATTACAACAGGAGGAATCATGCAGTCATTTTATTAATGGTTCATGACTAGTGTAATTACAGTACAAGTATTCCATAAGGTTTAAAAAATGAAATGAATTAATGAACCAATTATCCGCTTGTTAAAGATCTTGGAACAACCACTACCACAGATCTCTTGTAGCTGACATTCAGTGCCAAGGCACTGCATGGGGTTAGGTCACAGTCGCCATTTTAGTTTGCGTTATCCATTCACTAATTTTAATCAGATGTTGTTATTTTGTTTGTTTTTTCATCCCAAAAACAATAATAATTGTAGTAATCCAGTGATTCCCAACGTGGGGCGCCCTCCTCACGGGCCAGTTGGGTATAACACTCAACTTTTTAATTTATTATATATACGAGTATATTTTTTTATAACTCCGCCTAGGCCGGTCCTAAGCCCGGCTGAAAAAAAGGAGGGCGGCCTGCATGGAGGCCGTAAGGAGGCAGCCCCACCACCATGCAGAGGCACAGCAGGCCAATCACCTGTTTGTTTTAAAACCTGATTACGCGAACTACAAGAGAAAAAACCGGACTGATTCTAAAGTCGACGAACTGGAACGGACTACATCTTATGGAACTTGGAACACAAGAAGTATAAATGGGAAAGAAGAGGAGCTGGTGGAAGAGATGAGGAAAGCAAAATTAGAAATCCTGGCTATAACGGAAACAAAGAAAAAGGGACAAGGAGTCATGGATCTAAATGGCAACATGCTGCTCTACAGTGGTGTACCCACATCTGAAAGAGCTAAAGTGAGCGGGGGTTGCATTGTTGTCAAAAACCAAAATGATAGTATCAAGGGATGGAACTTTGTCTCGGCGTGCATTATGGTTGTAAAACTAAAAGCAGGAGAAACCATAGTCAACCTGATCATAGTGTATGGGCCAAATGAGGATGAGAGAGCAGAGGTCAAAGAGGAATTCTTCGAGCTGCTTCAAAGGACAGTGGATGACTGCCTAAATGAAATTATCATGCTCGGAGATTTCAATGCCAGAGTTTGAAATGACCATGCTAGATGGGGTGGAGTTATCGGAAGATATGGAGAAGATACTCTCAATGACAATGGAAAGCGACTCCTTAGTAGATTCTGCAGTGAGCAGAATCTGATCATTACAAACACAAAGTTCCCCCATAAGCGCATACATGCATACACTAGATGTGAACCAACAAAGAATGAGAAGTCAGTGATCGACTATGCCATTGTTAGGAGGAGCTCATTCAAATATGTCCGGGATGCTAGAGTCTGGAGGGGGCCAGAGATTGGAAGTGATCACTTCCTGCTTACAATCAAAAGAACAACTGAAAGAGTTGCTCAGCCTAGGAACTGCCCAACATCACGCAAGAAACCAAGTAAACAAACGGGAGAAATGAGCATTAAAACCTTCAAGCTGAGAGAGCCAGAAATTAAGACCAGATATCAGGGGCTTATTGCTACAGCGGTGAGAAACACAGAACACCTGATGACTTGGAAACCCTCTGGCTTAAATTCAAGGACATCATAAAGACAACTGCTGCAGAAGCATGTGGTGAAGTCCGACTTGGGAACAAGAGAAAGAGGACACCTTGGTGGACAGAGGAAGTCAAAGAGAAAATAAGAGAAGAAAATGGCATGGAAACAATACTTAGGAGCTAAAAACACAGCAGGACAAATAGAGAAATATAGAGAATATGTTATACTCAGAACAGAAGCAAAGAACAAGGTGCTAGCAGCAAAACAGAAGTCCGGAGAAGAATTTGGAGAAAAGCTAGAAAAAGATGCGCAAGAAAACCAGAAATTGTTCTATAAGACCCTAAAGAACATGAGGAAGGAAAAACAATGCCCTCTCAAATTTATAAAGGACAAGCAAGGCAAATTGCTTACTGCCCCGAAGGAAGTAATGGAAAGATTGAAAGAACATTTCTCAGAACTCCTTGATGGTGAGCAAGGTCAAGCATCAGAAATGATAACCACTAGCACAGAGGAGGAAACCAATGGTGATGAAGATGATATAAAGATGGAAGAACTGAAGGCAGCACTGGAGAAAATCAAGATGGGCAAAGCCGCAGGGCATGATGGTACAACACCAGAAATGGTTAAGAACATGGGAGCATCAGGCGATCTATTACTCTTAAGGGTCCTACAGGCAGCGTGGTGCAACAAGACCATACCAAAGGATTGGGAGATTGTCATCATAACACCGATTTTCAAAAAGGGTGACAATCGACAATGTGGAAACCATAGAGGCATATCCCTTCTGAGTGCACCTGGTAAAATCTACTCTAGAATCCTAGAGCAGAGACTTCGACGCCTAGCTGAGCCACAGTTGGATGAGGTCTAGTGCGGATTCCGAGCTAACCGAAGTTCTTTCCTTGGCAAGAAAGAACATTCCAGCACCTCTGATTCATGCTATACAGAGCTTCTACAAGTCTTGCAGAAATTATGTGAGGACAGCAAACCATAAGTCAGAAGAGTTCAGGACCACCATTGGTGTAAGACAAGGTGATATCCTATCACCTTATCTTTTCATATTCCTCATGGACGATGTCATCAAGGCATGTAAGGAGAGAACAAGAAAGTATTCAGTGGGGTACTGGAAGATGAGACAGGTCTGTATTTCAGAGCTGGCATTTGCTGATGATGTTGCCCTGATTGCTAAATCAGAGGCACATCTCCAATCCAACCTGCAAGTCTGGAAGGAAGAGCTGGAGAAGAGAGGGATGATCATAAGCAGCTCTAAAACAAAATCCATGGTGATATCACGAGAAGAAAGTAGACATCAGATTAAGCTGGGAGAACATGTCCTGGAGCAGGTCGACCACTTTAAATATTTCGGAGCTATTACTGACCAAAAGGGAGGCATCAGAGAAGAGTTGGCCACTCGAAAAGCAGCAGCTGGGAGACTTTTTCAGGCCATAAATCGAGGATTCCTCAGCAAGAGAGAGGTTGGTAAGAAAACGAAGATGGCTCTATACCGCTACACCTATGCCCCAGTCTTGACATATGGATGCGAGTCATGGGCAATGACTACAACCCACAAAAGCCAGATCCAAACCTCAGAAATGAGGTATCTGAGGAAGGTGGTTGAAGTAACAAGAAGAGACATGGTCCGCAACCAGACGATGCGTCAATGCCTAAAATCCCACCCCCTGCAGACCCAAGTAGAACAGTCCCAACTAAGATGGTTTGATCATGTCTGCAGAGTGGGAAAAGATCAGCTACCACGACAAGCATGGGAAACAAAAAGCCAGGGATCCAGACCCCCAGGACGACCCAGAGTCCGATGGGAGGACAACATTAGACAATTTTTGAAGGACCGAGGACTAGAATGGAACCAGGCCAGGAGGAAGACAGCCGATAGGATAGTCTGGCACTCTCTCTTCCAAACCTCTACACCTCACGGTAGAAGGGGAACGACTAAGTAAGTAAGCATATTTTTTTATAATTACAATTTACCATATTTAAATAGCCACCTTATCGTTGGATTTTAATAGCAAATGTGAAACAGCTGGACAACTTGTGGTAGCAAACATGCCAAACCCAAACCTCAACTTCATCGTCTTGTCAAAGGCATCATGAGAAGAAAATGTGCATGGAAAAGCAACTGAAAGCAGTCATCCATAGAGGTCAAGAAGAGGAAACATGTTCAAGGCCAAGACAAATGTCAGCTACTCCAGATAGTTGGTAAAGAAAGACATAATTTATGTAACCATAGGTAGACGTTCTGTTCTTTTCATATGTGCAAACTGAATCTACCTGGTTAAAAGTGCTTTCATTCCAACATCAGGCCAGTAAAAGATGTGGGTGATAAATGGGCACACATTGAGGAACCTTGCTTGTAGCACATGACAAGACCGCAGAGACAGATCTACTATGCAGCTAATGAAGTTTGAGTTTTACGGCCCCCTCTCAAGTATTGTTTTCCCCATCCCTCAACATTTTTTTTTCATAAAAGGGGCCCCTCCTAGAGTTTAACCTTCAGGTTTCAAAATGTAAATCCACAACTGCAAGGCAGTCATTGTTCTTGAATCCACAGGGCAGAGGAAACAAGGGCAGATAAAAGTACACACGGAGAACGGAAGTGACGACAGAAGTAAAAGGGACAAAGAAGAAATTGAAGAAAAAAAATCTGGAATGAATGGCACAGAAGACGAATTGTTGCCGGTTATGCTGAACATGTTGTGCTCTGTACTGAGTGAAAGCGTAATGAGTGGAATAAAATAAAAAAAACTACATATATGTTATTTGCGCCCGTGTTACGGGAGCCCAGAAGGGGCGCATGTTGGGAGCTGCTTCATGGTGGGTAATTATCTTGGCTGGTTTATTTTCAGTCATAACACATAAGGAAGGGAAACCACGAGGCCTGTAAACAGTAAATTAATATGAAACAAATATAAAGGTATGTTATAAGGCACTCGTAGGAAATAAAGAAGTAGAACACTAGACAACAGAAAAACAACAGACATGAGTGGCTTACCCAGGATTTGAACCCTGGACCTTCCGTGCGACAACACCGCCTAGCTATGCAAGCGAATCACACTGTCCTCCCTGCCATCTACGCATCCCCAAAAAAGGATGTTTCAATGACAGGTCATTAGTGCGAACCTCTATACATAACACCGGAAGTTTACCATGGGCAGTTCAGCCTATTAATGACGCAATCACTTCTGTTGTTCCCCTATATATCAGTATTGGTCAGTCCAACAAGGCAAAGACCTTAATACTGTGTCTTTATTTCCTACTAGTGCCTTATAACATACCTTTATATTTGTTTCATATTAATTTATTTTCAGCCAGGATGACTGCACCGTAGAGCATCCCCCAACTAAGACGTCAATCACAACACGGATGTTGTTTTTATGTATGTACATTTTTGTGTTTAGTCTCTATTCATCCTCTTATTTTATGGCAATTTTTTTGCTTTATCATTCCTTATTTTGCTCTCTTTGTTGGATCACGTAGGCTGTAGTCTCTAACACGCCACTCTCTACTGAAGTATCTGCTTTATTTTTTTCACGCAGACTTGTTTACGTTTCACTAACTGAACGTAGTATTATCAGGTTATTGATCAGGTCAACGGTGATAAATTTATCACAAAGGTTGCCTCGTCACATGTGACAAGAGGCGATCCCTGTATACCCAACATGGATAGCACGCCCGACAAAAGAACCAGATCGTTTTTCAGGACTTGAGTGTCCAAGAAAAGAATAAACTGTGAAAAATATGGCGTGAGAAGCCAAACGAAATATAAAACTCAGTATTTAAAATGAGTTGATCATGCCAGAATGTTTAAGCCGATTAAAAATATATGATAGTCTAACTGAATAAACTTCTGACACGGTGGCAGAAAGATGCCTTCACATACCTAGGATGCATAGTAATACCAGACGGCGGAGCAAGCAAAGACATCAACAACAGAATGAACAAAGCAAGAACAGCCATTTTTAGTCTAAATAACATCTGGAAGTCCTCTCAGTACAGCACAAGCACAAAATTAGGATTATATCAGAGCTGTGTGCTTTCTGTGCTTCTCTATGGTGCGGAATGCTGGAGAGTAACAGATAAGGAAATGTCGAAATTGTCCTCTTTTCACACAACATGCCTAAGAAAAATTCTCCGAATCTTTTGGCCGAATATCATCACCAACCAAGATCTGCTTACTCGGAGCAAGCAAGAGGACATGTACACCATCATAGCTGGCAGACGCTGGAGCTGGGTTCGCCATGTCCTCAGAAGAGACCCCGATGCCATCACAAGAACAGCTATGCTATGGACCCCTGAAGGAAAACGAAAGAGAGGCCGACCAAAAACAACTTGGCGGAGGACTGTGGAAGCTGAGATGCAAAGAATGAACCAATGTTGGGGCACTGTACGAAGGATGGCCGCCGACCGAGCAAAGTGGAATCAATTTGTTGTTGCCCTACAAGACGCCACCAGGCGTAATGGCCACTGACTGCTTTGACGGTCGGCGGCTAAGGATCAAAGAAGAAGAGACGGTGGCAGAAAAGTTATAGGCATTAAGAAGTTTCAGAAGTGCACCGATTGCATAATAATCTAAGATCGTGATGAGAGTCTAAATGATCAAAATAATAGTGTGAAGTGACATTATGTGAATAATTGTATTCGTAAATAAATATTAAGTCGTATGAGAAGGCGTTATCTTCTTGCTGCAGTTTGGATTTGTCGATATTGTTGCTAAATTTCGACCGTTATTTTGACTTTATCGTTGATAGAGGAAAATCAACAGATGAACGTTATAACAAAACAACATAACTCATTTATACACTTGGCACGAGACCGCAAGAAAAAAAAATAATTATAATAACAGAATTGAACTTAAAAATTATACTTCTTCTTCTTCTTTGTTCGTCCTGAAAAGGACGTTGGTTGCGTTGCGTCCGTTTACAGCGGAGCTGCGATATTTGCGCCTTTCGGCCGACACATCCGACTTCAGCACGGCATTTTTGGGACCGAGTTAGCCTTCCCTCTTCGATCTCTACTCACTCAGCCAGCCTGCAGTGATGCAGCCTCTTTCCAGGACCACCACTTGGAGGTGGAGTAGGGTCTTGGTCAGCTCTGGTTCGCTGACCCTGACGCAAGCAGTCAAGCTATGAGTCGCTGACTGCATTTATCACTGTTGACGCGTCTTAAATAAGATGAAATGAGGCTTCTTCTAACAGATACTATTTCTTACTGTCACTAGTAATAGTTATGAAGATGACAGTGGCACCTATTCACGTCAAGTGTGTGTGTGTGGATTAAATGGTTATGAAGATGACAGTGGCACCTATTCACGTCAAGTGTGTGTGTGTGTGTGGATTAAATGGTTATGAAGATGACAGTGGCACCTATTCACGTCAAGTGTGTGTGTGTGGATTAAATGGTTATGAAGATGACAGTGGCACCTATTCACGTCAAGTGTGTGTGTGTGTGTGGATTAAATGGTTATGAAGATGACAGTGGCACCTATTCACGTCAAGTGTGTGTGTGTGTGGATTAAATGGTTATGAAGATGACAGTGGCACCTATTCACGTCAAGTGTGTGTGTGTGTGGATTAAATGGTTATGAAGATGACAGTGGCACCTATTCACGTCAAGTGTGTGTGTGTGGATTAAATGGTTATGAAGATGACAGTGTGTGGATTAAATGGTTATGAAGATGACAGTGGCACCTATTCACGTCAAGTGTGTGTGTGTGGATTAAATGGTTATGAAGATGACAGTGGCACCTATTCACGTCAAGTGTGTGTGTGTGTGGATTAAATGGTTATGAAGATGACAGTGGCACCTATTCACGTCAAGTGTGTGTGTGTGGATTAAATGGTTATGAAGGATACGGTGGCACCTATTCACGTCAAGTGTGTGTGTGTGTGGATTAAATGGTTATGAAGATGACAGTGGCACCTATTCACGTCAAGTGTGTGTGTGTGTGGATTAAATGGTTATGAAGATGACAGTGGCACCTATTCACGTCAAGTGTGTGTGTGTGTGTGTGGATTAAATGGTTATGAAGATGACAGTGGCACCTATTCACGTCAAGTGTGTGTGTGTGGATTAAATGGTTATGAAGATGACAGTGGCACCTATTCACGTCAAGTGTGTGTGTGTGTGTGGATTAAATGGTTATGAAGATGACAGTGGCACCTATTCACGTCAAGTGTGTGTGTGTGTGGATTAAAATACTCCTCTTTATCATTGTTTTCCTTGTATGTTCCTTACTTCTCTTCCTTTTTTCTTTTTAAGCTCTTGGCGATGTTCATGCTGGTGTCTTTAGCAATTCGTGCACTGGGTACTTTCTGTCAAGTCTGTACACTGTTAGATTCAAGGAAGTCCAATATAGTAATAACCTCGCTAAGTTGTTTACTTTTTTACGCTAAAATTGTTTTCTGTAATATTCTTTGTTTAATTTAAAGTAACTGATTATTTACTTCACCCAAACTGATTCACTTAGTGTTCTTTTGTTTGTTTTCTGTCAATGGTTAGTTCTTACATGACAAACTACTGCATCTGAAGTTCTTTTTTTTTACCCCCCTTTTGCTTAGTTCTCTGCAACTGTCATTTATTAAGCCATTACTTGTTTTATTTTTCACTGAACATTCTTCAATTATCATTGGTTATTTCTCTTGTCACTCCTTATGGAGCATGGAGACATCAATGAAAGCTGATAACCGTTACACGACGTCTGCACTTAAACGTTTATTTATATCTTGTAGTGTGGTGGTTTCTGAAGCAATTTGTTTTACGTGATGAAATTCCTAGCCTCATCGACAACCTCACATTAGACACCTCCTCTGACAACCTCACATTAGACACCTCCTCTGACAACCTCACATTAGACACCTCCTCTGACAACCTCACATTAGACACCTCCTCTGACAACCTCACATTAGACACCTCCTCTGACAACCTCACATTAGACACCTACTCTGACAACCTCACATTAGACACCTCCTCTGACAACCTCACATTAGACACCTCCTCTGACAACCTCACATTAGACACCTCCTCTGACAACCTCACATTAGACACCTCCTCTGACAACCTCACATTAGACACCTCCTCTGACAACCTCACATTAGACACCTCCTCTGACAACCTCACATTAGACACCTCCTCTGACAACCTCACATTAGACACCTCCTCTGACAACCTCACATTAGACACCTCCTCTGACAACCTCACATTAGACACCTCCTCTGACAACCTCACATTAGACACCTCCTCTGACATGCCCTAGGAGGCAGAAGTCCTAATATTTCTTTGTTTTCCCAGAGACCCCTGCTAAATGTTTCTCTATGTAAGATCGCAGTTTCTCATTTTTGACATTTAGTGATGACACTCTACCTAAACTTAGATGGACAAATATTTTTGCTAGGGCTGGGATTGATTTTTAAAAAAATCCTAATCGATTAATTCAAATTTCTTTAATCGAAGATTGATCGATCAATTTCTAACAATTTTACAAATTATTAAAAATTTTAAAACACTTTTTTTTAATCACTAAGGACTTTATTTACTTTACTTGTTATTAGGCGTCACCGTCCTAAGAAATATAATGAAAATACTGAAAAGTTACAATCAAACCATTTGTTATTGCCCATACTTGCCAAATTCCAAATCGCAAACCTCTAACATAGCAAATTCTTTTGTATTCAAGCCAAACACATAAACACTGTTAAAAATTGAATAATCGTTTAAAATTTGTTTTATCAATTAATTGATTAACATTTTAAAAACAAACCGATTAATCAATTAATTAATCAATTAAAGATCCCAGCCCTAATTTTTTTCTCATCAAAACAATCCACTTAAAGTGATGACGGACATGTTTCATTGTATAAACATGTGGACAGAGCTTACAATGATGTTTCCAAATGACATGGTTATATTATGTAAAATTATACTATCCCTAATTTTTGTTTTTTTATGTTTTAAATAAAACATTTAACAATGTGGAGAAAAGTAATAGCTCAGGGGAAAACTGCGACAGTTATTGTCAATATTTTCAATAAACAACAATGGAAAAAAACAAGAACATGTGCTCTATCCAAAAAAAAAAAAAAATCTTGCACTGTGACAAAAAGGCACAACTGCTCTAAATGTAAATTTGCCACATTTGATTATCTATACTTTCTGAGTCAAATTATAATGAATAAAACAAACATTATTTTTTTTAAAAAACATTTATTAAATCTGAAAAAAAACCCAAATACCAAATGCAAAACCATGTAAAGTCATAATCATGGGAATTAGATGCAATCAAAAAAACTAGAAATATTGCAACATATTTGTTTCTTACACAATCAACTCTATCAGTTAAAAAAAAAATTATAGTCCACAATGCAAAAATCAAAGTGCCTAGGAAAGTGAAAGACTTGGCATTGTTTGTGACATCATGCTTGCTGAGATCTAAATATAATTGTCCTTATTCTATTTTTAAATAGTTACGACACTGGAAGAGATTCAATATTTGCAAAAAAAATCCAGTTTTTTATAAAACTAATTTGGGTGTTCATGCTTAAAGTCTATTCCTAAATACCTCTTTTTCCTGAAGCCACTTAGTGTGGCTGATTTAGAACTTCTTTAATAAACAGCCATTCTAATTTTCAGGAGGAAAAATAAGTTGAAGATTTAAACTCAGTGAAGAAAACTTCATCTACGATCTGACATAACATCCAATTTTTCTAATCCAATATTATCAGTATTTTCCATTTCACTCCCCATGGAACATGCAGCTACCCCTACAGAAGGCGCCCCCCCCCCCCTCCCGATGAAGCCTACACCAAAGCCTCTCATATCAGTAACCGTTTATTATATGGCAGAGGCAGCAGTCCAGTCCTAAATTATATTTATCAGAAGAAAAAAAAGCTTTCGTAGTTACATTTGTATACCATCTCATAAATAATTTACAAAATGTACTGAATAATAAAGTACCATCCACTGTGATAAACATCTGAGACTTACTGCCTGGGGTGGTTTATTATGCACAACTTCACTTCTCCTTTCATTTTAACTAAACTGACTGTATAAACAGCATTTTTTTAAAACCTGCATATAAACTAGCTAAATATAAGTAGCCTTGTCATACTTCATTCATCCAGGAATTCTGATACATATTAAAACCCAGATTCCTTCGGTTACCATGTTGCCATCTGGAACATACTGTACCAAGTTTGTCTTAAACACAGAGTACCCAATTTCAAATAAGTATACTGTGCCTGATTTCATGTACCACACACTGTATACAATTTCACCTGACAGCTTGCATGTAGTGTCATTAAAACTGTGCCTAGTTTCTTGGACCAAAATGTACACACTTGACCTTAACGTACCAATTTTCTCAGGGTAACACAACACATAGTTTCTTTATGGCACAGTGTAATAAGTTTCATGCATATCTTTAACCTTTATGTGTGCAAAATTGAGGAAAAAGTTAAACTGAGCAGAAAAAAAGCATCCCAGACAAGTATTTATCACAATGTATTGTTTCATTATTATTTCCCTGCTCCCTTTTGTAACAGAGGGTAATGAATGTGAAAAGAATAGGAAAACAAGTTACAGAACATAACATATATCAAGATATGCATTGCTTCAGCAACACCATCAGTCACTCTAAATCAAGAAAAACACAAATATATGCATTTATCTTCTATCATTATGTGAATATGAATTTTTACAGAAATCAAAGTTTTCTGGCGAACTAAAACAGTTTTCACAACTGTAATAGTATAAACAAATATTTTTACACTTTTGCAAAGCTGTTATTTCATTGAAATAGAGCAATTGCTAAGTTAAAAATAAAAATAAAAAAAATTAGCAATTATTTACATATTTCAGTTACATGATACTAACATAGTCATGTTACACATTACTACAGTGTTTCTTCATCAAGTCTGCAAAATAAAATCTGAAAATTTTTAAAAACCTTTAACTATATTTTAATCTCATACCCATCACAAAATCAACATTGTGGGTTCAAGAACTTGTTTGAATGATCATTGAAAAAAATTTTATTGCGCAAAATGTGTATCTTACACTCAGAAACTTAACTCTTAAATAAAAATATTCTGTGAGGTCATCTATGCAAGCTTTGACAGTCTAGTGATCATCACATCATATCCGTCACTGTTGTGAAAGAAAATGCAGAATATGTAAAGACATTCACAAATATAAAAAAATTAGTATTTGAAATGAAAAAGAAACATTTTAATTACGGTACTATACATTTTTGAAGGGTTCTTAATGGGTAATGGAAATGAAATAGGGTATCACAATAAAAAATTACAAAAAAATATATATAATTAATGATAGGTAAAAAAAAAAGTGATGGTTGAATTTTATATAAATAATGTAAACTTTATTTTAATGGTAAAATTATTAAGAAGAGATGGATACTTACTGCTCAACTGTGACGCCAGCTGCTGTTGTCTGTAGAAGAAAATGGTTAAAATGTAAACATTTTGATAAAAGTTAATTATTTGTGATAAATTATCGTAATTTTGAAAAAAAAAAAACATAGAGAAAACCAGGTGTTAGAATAGCGGGATATTTCATATTCTGGAATACACGTGGAAAGAGAATTGCTCGGACTTCAAATTTTAAAAACGGCAAAACGTGCATACTTGAATTTAGACAAGAGGAAGATAAAGACAGCATGTACACCCGTTGACAATTAGACAGGACAGAAAAAACATATTGTGTATTTGGTGAAAGTTTCTGGTACTTCGGGATGTTTACAGTAAATATATTGTTGGAAAAAATTATGAATATATGAGAGCTGCTAAATTTCTGTAATTATGAATATATGAGAGCTGCTAAATTTCTGCAATTATGAATATATAAGAGCTGCTAAATTTCTGTAATTATGAATATATGAGAGCTGCTAAATTTCTGTAATTATGAATATATGAGAGCTGCTAAATTTCTGCAATTATGAATATATAAGAGCTGCTAAATTTCTGCAATTATGAATATATAAGAGCTGCTAAATTTCTGTAATTATGAATATATGAGAGCTGCTAAATTTCTGCAATTATGAATATATGAGAGCTGCTAAATTTCTGTAATTATGAATATATGAGAGCTGCTAAATTTCTGTAATTATGAATATATGAGAGCTGCTAAATTTCTGTAATTATGAATATATGAGAGCTGCTAAATTTCTGTAATTATGAATATATGAGAGCTGCTAAATTTCTGTAATTATGAATATATGAGAGCTGCTAAATTTCTGTAATTATGGATATATGAGAGCTGCTGAATTTCTGTAATTATGAATATATGAGAGCTGCTAAATTTATGTAATTATGAATATATGAGAGCTGCTGAATTTCTGTAATTATGAATATATGAGAGCTGCTAAATTTCTGTAATTATGAATATATGAGAGCTGCTAAATTTCTGTAATTATGAATATATGAGAGCTGCTAAATTTCTGTAATTATGAATATATGAGAGCTGCTGAATTTCTGTAATTATGAATATATGAGAGCTGCTGAATTTCTGTAATTATGAATATATGAGAGCTGCTAAATTTCTGTAATTATGAATATATGAGAGCTGCTGAATTTCTGTAATTATGAATATATGAGAGCTGCTAAATTTCTGTAATTATGAATATATGAGAGCTGCTGAATTTCTGTAATTATGAATATATGAGAGCTGCTAAATTTCTGTAATTATGGAGGGTGTCCTCTTTCCACACAATCTGCATTTCCACACCAACACCATCACCAACACCATAACCAACCAACACCATCACGAGCACCATCACCAACACCATCACCAACCAAGAACTGCTGTCTGTGAGCCACAAAGAAGACGTGCTCACCATCGTTGTGGGTATACGCTAGAATTGGATTGGCCACATGCTGACAAGAGAACCTGACGTCACCAGAACTGCCATGCTACGGACTTCAGAAGGAATGCGAAAGCAAGGACGGCCGAGGGCCACCTGGCGGAGAACTGTGATGGCAGAGATGGTAGGCATGCACCAGAGCTGAGACACCACGCGAAGGGTGACTACTGACCGAGCAAATTGAAGACAGTTTGTTGCTGCAGTACAAAACGCTACCAGGCGTGATGGTCGATGATTATTTTGTCAGTCGGTGACTAAGGACCGAAGAAGAAAGAGTATGATTATTGTTGGACTTTTAATTAACTGTCAGTACAATATAAACTCACCCTGGTTATTGTTCTTTCAGTCAAGATATATTGCGGGCTGTTTCTAAGCCCTGTTAGTAGAGTTTCTTCCTCTGTGTCACAGGGTATGAGGTTGAACCTCTTTAAAAATGACATGATGTGGGACAGCTGCAGCACGGCGGTGTCACGAACAAGAAATACGTACGCAACTTTGTTCTTAATGGTAGAGAAACGTGTGGGGGGCTGGAAAAGAAGACGAATTATTTTAAATATAATATTATAGTGTCAATCATAAAAAGCCTCTATGCCAACTTTACGTGTAGTGTTGGGCAGAGCAACCTAACCTTTGAGGTGAAGACAGGAGTACGACAGGGATGCCCCTTATCAACCACTCTATTTATAACAGTCATAGACTGGGTAATGCGCCAGACAACAGAGGGCAGTCCAAGAGGAATAAGATGGACTACATTTTCTACATTGGAAGATCTGGAATATGCAGATGACACTGCACTACTAGCACATTCACATCAACACATCCAGGTAAAAACGGATAGACTTAATAAGTATAGCCAGCAGGTGGGCTTGAACATCAATTTAAAGAAGTCAGAGGTCATGACGCTCAATGTGAGCAACCCTGAGCCCACATCAGTAAGGAATCAGCAACTGGTACAGACAGACACCTTCACATACCTAGGATGCATAGTAACACCAGACGGCGGGGCAGGCAAAGACATCAACAACAGAATGAATAAAGCAAGAACAGACTTTTTTAGCCTAAACAACATCTGGAAGTCCTCTCAATACAGCACAAGCACAAAATTAAGATTATATCAGAGCTGTGTGCTTTCTGTGCTTCTCTATGGTGTGGAATGCTGGATAGTTACATAGAAGGAAATGTCGAAATTGTCCTCTTTTCACACAACATGCCTAAGAAAAATTCACCGAATCTTTTGGCCGAATACCATTACCAAACAAGATCTGCTTACTCAGAGCAAGCAAGAGGGCATACACACCATCATAGCTGGCAGGCGCTGGAGCTGGGTTGGCCATGTCCTCAGAAGAGACCCCGATGCCATCACAAGAACAGCTATGCTTTGGACCCCTGAAGGAAAACGAAAGAGAGGCCGACCAAAAACCACTTGGCGGAGGACTGTGGAGGCTGAGATGCAAAGAATGAACCAGAGTTGGGGCACTGTACGAAGGATGGCCGCCGATCGAGCAAAGTGGAATCAATTTGTTGTTGCCCTACAAGATGCCACTAGGCGTGATGGCCACTGCTGCTTTGACGGTCGGCGGCTAAGGATCAAAGAAAAGAAAAAGATATTTATATTTTATATAATTATGTACGTACATGTAAGTCTTTTTACACACACACACACACACACACACACACACACACACACACACACACACACACACACACACACACACACACACACACACACACACACACACACACACATACATACACACACGCAGCATATTCAAAATTTGTTTTGAACGTTAAAAATACAGGTTACATACCCCGCTGAACATGAACTCCTCAGTCTGAGTTTCTGCCTGCAGACAACGAATGAAGACTTACTTAAAGCAAATAACAAATTCATACAATGTAAACAAAACTTAATAGTAAATTAAATTTATCATTAAACATTAGTAGTAAAAACATGCATAAGCAAATATTAAAAGTAACAAAAGATGTCAACGAAAATCAAAATGATACCATTACACTGTAAAATTAAGTCAAATTAATAAAGCTACTTTAATGTTAAATTAACAGATATTATGTTAAAGTTAAAGAGAGAGCTCTAATTAGAAAACACTATTTTTTAATAATTGGATCTTACAAATTATATATGTTTAAATAAAGCTATACTAATAAAATAATATACTTACATTTACAACTTTAATATGAGTGCGCTGTGAAAAAAGAAATATTTACAGATAACAAATTTAATAATCACTTAGGTTTTAACAAGGTTTTTTTTTTTTAAATGAGTGTGTTCAGTAACTTTGACTGAGACAAACATATAATACATTTAAAAGGATTAAATCGAAGTTAAATTTGTAACATTACAAATAACAGAAACCGCAGACGGCAACTCCAAGTACATTTCATAACAAGGAACAACCTGCAAAATCAGCACCACCACCATCAACTGCACCATCGACGCAAAACACCCCCCAGATAGACAAAACCCCCCCCCCCCCCCAGATAGACAAAACACCCCCCAGATAGACAAAACACCCCCAGATAGACAAAACACCCCCCAGATAGACAAAACACCCCCAGATAGACAAAACACCCCCCCAGATAGACAAAACACCCCCCAGATAGACAAAACACCCCCAGATAGACCAAACCCCCCCCCCCCCCCAGATAGACAAAACACCCCCCAGATAGACAAAACATCCCCCAGATAGACATGACTTTGCCAGAATCCGACTCGGAAGACATGAACACTGACAACTTCACAGTCTACATCAACAAAAGGAAACAAAACAAAAAGAAACCAAAACAGATTAAAGTCAGAAGAACAACACAGGCATCACCCCAACTCACTCTGGAAGACACCAACATCCCCACCGACATCAACAACCAACGAAACAACAGCACAAGTGGTTCAGATACAGACACGCCACTCCGAGGAGATGCCACCCCTTCCTGGGCGGCGCTGACTACAGGGGACTACTACGACCCAAAACTATCAGATTTCCGGTCAAAACAAATTATAACAAATGTGCCCGTGTCATTTAAATGTGCAAGTAGTTATATTGATTTTATTTTCAATCAGAGCTAATTCTTTATATGTTGTTGTTGTTCAAGTGCTACAGGCCTTCAGCCTGAGATGGAGATTCTTGACTTTTGCTAATTTTCCTTTCCACGTTCGTTCTTCCCTTTTAGGTTTAGTGATAAGCAAAACGGTCCCAAAATGACAAGGCATATCCAAAACTGTAACGTTCCAAATACAGCAATGCAGTAAATTCAACCAGACACACATCTCCAATCCAACCTGCAAGTCTGGAAGGAAGAGCTGGAGAAGAGAGGGATGGTCATAGGTAGCTCTAAAACAAAATCCATAGTGATATCACGAGAAGAAAGAAGACATCAGATTAAGCTGGGAGAACAGGTCCTGGAGCAGGTCGACCACTTTAAATACCTCGGAGCTATTATAGACCGAAAGGGAGGCATCAAAGAAGAGTTGGCCACTCGAAAAGCAGCAGCTGGGAGACTTTTTCAGGCCATAAATCGAGGATTCCTCAGCAAGAGAGAGGTTGGTAAGAAAACGAAGATGGCTGTATACCGCTCCACCTATGTCCCAGTCTTGACATATGGATGCGAGTCATGGGCAATGACTACAACCCATAAAAGCCAGATCCAAACCTCAGAAATGAGGTATCTGAGGAAGGTGGTTGAAGTAACAAGAAGAGACATGGTACGCAACCAGACGATACGTCAAGGCCTTAAATCCTACCCCCTGCAGACCCAAGTAGAACAGTCCCAATTAAGATGGTTTGGCCATGTCTGCAGAATGGGAGAAGATCGGCTACCACGACAAGCATGGGAAACAAAGAGCCAAGGATCCAGACCCCGAGGACGACCAAGAGTCCGCTGGGAGGACAACATTAGACATTTTTTGAAGGACCGAGGACTAGAATGGAACCAGGCCAGGAGGAAGACAGCCGATAGGATAGTCTGGCGCTCTCTCTTCCAAACCTCTACACCTAACGGTAGAAGGGGAACGACTAAGTAAGTAAGTAGTAAATTCAACCAGAAGTTTATTTAACGTCATTTGACAAGCACTGGTATTTTCATAATGACATGATCGTTTACTTATGTATAAACATAAAAGTGAGTTATATCCAAATGAAATAAACTACTGATCTTCATAATCTACAAGACGAAACTCGAATCTGGCTGGCCTAATACAACACAATGAATACCTAGCAAATCTCTCTCCTTTCTCGTATTTTTCCACCTTTTATACAGCTACTTATTTTTCCCGCCATTTTCAACACGTCTCGCTAATTTTACAGACGTCTCTCTGTTTTCGACATTTTGCACACGTCTTTGCGTTTTCGACATTTTTCACACGCCTCTCTTATCTACCCTAACAATTGGAAAAAACCCAAGATCACAACTCTCACTTCACACTTTCCGCGCATAACACCCATTCATTATTATTTTCTGGGACTGCCCTACATTTGCCCTCTCAGAGCCGTGACTGCTAAATGAACTTTTTATGATATTGCGTTTTGTGTGAAAACGCGGAATCTGCTTTTAATGTCTGTCATTCCTATATGTAGCATTATAGCATGTATAAATGCTAGTGTAGTAGCAGGGATAATGCTAGCGTGGTAGGCCAAGCGGTCACATACGTTCCGGAGCCACACAAATGTATTTATCAACTAACTACCTCATCCTAGTGACTGTTATAAACAACTAACCTATTGGTAGATTCTCTCAGAAAAAATATTTAACAATTTTTTTTCGTAAAACGAGGGATCCCAGTATATTTATAATGTGTAAAACGGGGGATACATACAAATTTTTAATACACTTCGACATTAAACAATATTGATGTACACTACTTCTCAACAATATCAATATGAACAACACTGTGAATTAGTCATCACCATAATGTTAACATACTTAATGCTAACATTAAAAAAAAATAATTGCATACGATTTTCATAGGTTTTGCAAACAACACAAACAAAAACAAAAAATAATACTTTGACAACATTCAACAGAAGTGAAGAATATTCATTAAGTATTCAACAATCTTAAATGTAGTAGCTGCAACGAACATCAGCCTAACTTCATAGAACTAGTGATCAAACATCAGACTGTGGGACGCAAAAAGTATAATGTATATCTACTATGACATGGGGATATACAAACATGGCAATATTTATCTATACTTTTATAATAAAATATGAAATGTAGCTGTAGGCTCTCGTAAATGTCAATATAAAACGTGGTAAACATAATACAATCATATGATATGTGTGACAACTTGCCCAATCTTCTCTTCATTTTTTTTTATTATTTACGGACATCGTTTTTTTTCTCATCCCCAATGCATGATCGCAAAGTCCCGGGAATTGTCACTGGCGGAAATTCTCCTAGCATTCAGTATTTCCTCCTCGCTATTTTTAGATACGACGTCATTGTTGACCAATGACCTCGGTAGCTAGGAACCTGTTTTAATTTAAGACTGCTTAAGCTGATAAAACCAGTTTATGCCACTTTAGGAAGACCCCACGTGACTTTTAACGCTATTGATTGGAGCGTTTATTTGACGCTAATGTCACATGATGCACGCTATGGATCACGTGTCCAAGCGGAAATGTCCCGCTAAAAGTGCGCCAAACACGGGCAATCTTCACTTGCCCGGAACCCTTGAGACAGCTAGGTCTAACCCAATTATCGGCGAATTCTCGCATTAAAAGCACTGAAGCCACGTGTCTAATTGCGGGTTAGCGTCCATCTTTGAGTAGGTAAGTGAAATCTCGCTAGAATATAATGTGATGAAATGTGTAGTACATTGCAAAATCGACGCAAGATTGGTATGTTTACTTTATTCATATTTTTGTTTTACGATCACATCCAGCCACATGTGATCGGGTATATTTTATGATCCCACGGGATATGTACATGTTCATAATAATGTATAACGGGAATATATATTTATAGCTATTAATTTCCATATTATTTGATTATTTTCGACCCGACGTTTAGACTAACGGAAATTAATAGTAACGATAATGTTGACAGACCGTGACATATATTCATTATAAATTATATGACGATGCGACCAGACATGAAGTGTGTGATAATGTTGTCAGACAATTCTAAAAACACGGATGTCCAATTATTTGTTAAATTCATCATAATGACATGACGATTAGGCTAGAGGCACAGAACTAGAATACTGTTGCCGACATTTCTATGATAAATTTGGTGGGTTTAACTGACATTTATAATAATTCATCGGGTTAAGCTGACGATAAATCAGTCTAAAGAATTATAATACTGCCACTGGGGCAGAGAAATATAATAAAGGACAGACAGGAGAAACTTGAATTCAAGATTAGACTCTAGACATATGATGTTAGAGACTAAAATCTGATATGACTGGCAGAGGGACGGCTTAGGGAAAGACTGCTTTCTAAAGCTAGAAAATTAATGACGCCGTCGTATTTGTCTTCAGTCTATGGTGGAGCCTTGCACGACAGTCCAATCTCAGCGCAGAATACGGAGTCGAGCACAGAGAAGGCAAATCCGAACCATTCAAGACCTACCGGGGCAACGTCAGGAGACCGGAGAACTAACCACACTTCACTATCAGCCGGGGCTGAAAAGCTAAGTCCACGACAAAGGAAACTCACCTAATCAATGCCACAAAGTTTAGTCATCCATGATGAAAAAACACGTGAAGTGTGAGACACATAATACATACAGCAGACACTAATTCCATCGACAATACTATCATTCACCATCTATTCACTTTATTGCAATAAACCAATTGGGTGTATATACTGTACCCCACGCTTTGTTCCTTCCATTAGATGTTGAATATTGTCTATGTTTATCTTCCTTTATAAGGGAGGGGGGGCTCGTAAAATATAATATAATTTAAAGAATAATAATAATAGATAACTGAGAAGGGGACGACGGTAGCGAGAGACCAAATATCTCCTTACAATCTTTTCCAGACCTGTCGAGTTAGGAGAATTTACCCTCTTCGTCACCCTTTGGAAGTGGGAAAACCCAGCAGGGATTCCTTGAGCCAAATCTTCCACATCAGATCTATTATTTCCTCTAAATAATTCTCTTATCCTTTAAACGCTATCTGACACTGGTGTCTCGGTCCGGGATTTGAACTTATGTATTTTATCATACCTCTGGGATAGTATCATCCATTCAGTCATTACAGTATACCATTTTAACACATGTATTTTCACACAGTGAGCTCTAGAAAGACAGAAAACATTTTTTCTAGAAATTCAGGCATTGATTGGTGAATCCCTTTATATATGTTGTGTTTAATTAAGTTAGTTCTTGATTTTGTATTTCATTGAATTACAGACCTTAAGTCTCCATAACTGTAGTAATTTCATTCTACAGCAGTCGGATAAATAATTAGTATTTACTTGTTGCTAGAAATACTATTGGAAGGTAGCACTAGCTTACTCAGTGTGGACTTTAACTGCAAAAGATGGCTGAAATAGTTAAGCTTAAGGCAGCACTAGGGGAGGCCGGTCGAGATCTAGGTTATAGTGGGGTGGACCTTGCAAATTATGTCAGTGTCGAGACTGATAAGTATTACGCTCGAGAAACAGCGAAAGCTGAAAGAGAAGAGCGAATAAAGTTAGCAGAAATAGATGAGAGGATAAAAGCTGTAGACGCTAGAGAAAGAAGCGAGAGAGATGAACGCGAGCATGCATTGAAGATGAAGCAGTTAGAGATGCAGGGACAAGCTCAAAGAGTTGAACCAGTAGCCGGTGCGACAGCATCTACCTCCTCAGGCAACCTATCGCCACGGTCAGATGATATGCCTTCCTTGCACGCAGGGGGCACCGGACCTTTGCCATCCTCACTCATGTCAACTTTGGGACCTTTGACGTTTCCATTTGAAGCTTTCTCGGAACAAGCCGACTCGATCGATAGGTATCTCGACAAATTTGAGAAGTTTGCCACCACGTTTGGTTTGGAGAAGAGCAAATGGAACCTGAAACTGTCGCAAGGGCTTAGAGGAACTGCTTATGACGTGTATAGCAAGCTTCCTCCAGGTTTACAGGATGACTACGACTCTTTGAAAAAGGCACTATTGGTTCGTTATGAGCTACATGCTGACGCCTATAGGAAGAGGTTCCGTAACTCTAGGAGGGAAGTCGGAGAGAACTTTGCTCAGTTTGCTGCGAGACTGGATTCCTACGTGGAGAAGTGGGGTGCCCTAGGGAATTTTACTCATGATTGGGAAGGCCTGAAGGAAATGGTCATGATCGAACAACTGAAGGACACCATGACTTCCGACATGAGAAGATTCCTGACAGAGAATGGGGCCAGCACTTTAGAATCCATAGTCCAGTTAGCGGAACGATATCAGGCAGCACTATCAGAGAATCCACCACCCAGACGGAAACAACCAGATTACGTACCTAGACAGACAGCTCAGTCACACATGGACCCCCAAGTGAAACCACCGTATACTAACTGCAAAAAGCATGACAAGCCAGACTACAAGACTACTCAGAGATCTAATTTCCAGCAGCAGAGGCAAGGGGAAAAATGGTGTAAGCACTGTAGAACCATCACCCACAATACGCAGGAGTGCAACCGGAAAAAACCCACCTCATCATGCTGCCTGCTTACGTAAAAGTGCCGCAAGGGGAAATGGACCGGAAGAACCTCTGGACAAACCCCGACATCCCCCGGTCGTTGAGACAGTCCTCGTAAATGACCAAGAGGTGACCTGCCTTTATGATACAGGCCTTGCATTCGACGCAGTTGTCTGTGCATCCCTAGTCAAGCCTGACCAGATGACAGAAGACACTATAGAAATACAAGGACCTACTAAAAGTGCAGCACCTATGCGTTTGGCCATAGCCAAGATTAAGGTCAAATCAAAATATGTGACTGGGGAAATCCGTGCAGCGATCTTGGACGACCCTATTTATCCCTTGATCTTAGGGTGTAGGTATGTGTTCTTGGGAGAACCCATTCACCCTCTGGTTGTGGCGGCTGTCACCACTAGAGGACAGGCCAAACGGAATACGGAGTTGGAATCCCCACCCAACATCCTTCCTGAGGAATTAAAAAAGGCACAAACGGAGGATCAATCTCTAGCACCCTGCTACAAAAAACTACCGAGAGCGCACACTCCTCTCCAAAAGGGAGACTTCTACAAGAAAAATGGACTGTTGCATCGGAAAGCAGGAAATGGAGGACAGGAACATGGGCAACTTGTGGTTCCATCAGCATACCGAGCCCAGGTCCTAGAAATGGGCCATGCCCTTCCGTTTAGTGGCCACATGGGCATAAGTGCCACGATTCAGCGTATTTCATGTCATTATTATTGGCCAGGTATCAACGCCGATATCCAGAGATATGTGAAATCATGCCCGCAGTGCCAGAGGACAGCGCCGAAACACTGGACGGCCCCAGCCACTCTGGGAGAAATGCCAATCTTGGGCACACCCTTCGAACGAGTAGCGGTGGATATTGTGGGTCCACTTACTCGTAGCAAAAAGAGAAACAGTTATATACTCACGTTAGTGGATTGTTGCTCCATGTGGGCAGAGGCAATTGCTATGCCCGCCTGTGATTCTAAGCATGTTGCTGAGGCTCTGCTCACCATATTTACTCGGCTAGGGTTTCCGTCACAGATCCTGACAGATAATGGTTCCCAATTCCGAGGAAAACTCACCGAGGAAGTGTTTAGGATATTTCAGGCCCGACATATCCACACCTCTCCCTACCACCCCCAGGCAAATGGCCAGGTGGAGCGGTTTAACGGGACCCTTATTTCCATCCTTCGGAAACTTGCGCAGGAAAAACCAGAGAGCTGGGATCAATACTTACCCGCAGCACTATTTGCTTACCGCGAAGTACCCCACAATTCTACTGGGATGCCTCCTGCCACATTGCTGTTTGGTAGACCTATAAAAGGACCTTTAGAGGCACTGTTACGTACTTGGACAGATGATAAAGCTGATGAGACGGTCACCTCTGCATCCCAATACGTGAAGGAGTTTGACCCAACGCCTTAAAACAGGATGGGAACTGGCAAAGGAAAATGTACGCCGTGCCCGTCGTAAACATGCGCGTTACTACAACCGCACTGCGAAGGATAGGGAGCTAGAAGTAGGAGAACAGGTATTATTACTCCTGCCCAGTAGCAATAATAAATTGCAAATCGGGTGGAGAGGTCCATATAAAATTGTTGAGAAAATGTCGCGCACCAATTACAAGATTGCCATAAAGGGGAAGCAGAAAATTTACCACATAAACCTGCTGAAGCGATATTATGAAAGACCAGGTGCAGAACCAGCACATTTCCTGACACTGGCTATTGCGACGGAAACTGAGGCAGAACCCCTGACCTCCTGTGAATACCCTCTTCGTCAGTGCGAAACTCATCAAGATGTTCAGATTAGTTCAACTTTAACGGAGGATCAGCAGGCACGGGTTCAACAGTTGTTGAGAAAACACACTAGTACACTCACGGATAAACCTGGCATGACCAACCTGATAGAATTTGATATGAAGCTAACAGACCTCGCCCCGGTACGAGTTAAGAACTATCCTGTTCCTTATGCTAAAGCAAAGGCATTGAGTGAGGAAATCGAGTACCTGCTTAAGGAAAATATTATCTCAAAATCAGAGTCGCCTTATAGTGCGAGTGTAGTGTTGCTTAGAAAATCCACAGGAGAACATCGCCTCTGCATAGACTACCGAAGGCTCAACGCTGTAACGGAATTTCAAGCGGAGCCCTTACCGGATCAGAATCAGCTTTTCACCAAGCTGAGTAGAGCACGATACTTTTCGAAGATAGACCTTAGCAAAGGGTACTACCAGATCCCGGTAAAAAAGAGGAAATTCGACATATGTTAGCATTTAGTACTTCTGAAGGCCATTACGAGTTTAATGTATTGCCATTTGGGCTAAGCAACGCCCCAAGCGTCTTTACTCGTATGATGAGGAAGCTACTGGAACCCCTGAACCACCCTGGGATAAGTAATTTCATGGACGACATACTTATTGCCACGAACACCTTTGAGGAGCACCTGGACGCAGTTTCCCTACTCTTCGAAAGACTTAGAGAAACAGGACTCACCGCTCGCCCTACAAAATGTCAAATTGCCTGCGAGCAACTAGAATTCCTGGGACACACTATCTCGCATGGATGCATGTTCCCAGATGCGCGTAATATTGAGAAGTTACAGCGGGCCCCACGACCCCAGACTAAAAAGGATGTAAGGTCATTTGTGTCTCTATGTGGCTTCTACCAGAGATATATTAAAGATTTTAATACCCTGAGTGCGCCATTGACCGCATTAACCAAGAATGGGAACCCGGACAAAGTAACCTGGACAGCGGAGTGCGAAAATGCCTACACGCTGCTGAAGGAGAAACTCACAGCTAGGCCAATTCTGCGACTGCCTGACTTAACTCTGAACTTTACGCTGCGAACAGATGCTAGCAATATAGGGATAGGAGCCACTCTCCTGCAGCCTAGTGATAGACCTTCTGCAACTCTATTCCCCATCGCATATGCTAGTAGGAAATTGAACCCTGCTGAACAGAACTACTCTACCATCGAACGAGAATGTCTGTCGCTAATATGGGCTGTGCAGAAGTTTCAACCATATTTATACGGGAAAAAGTTCACGGTGCAGTGTGATCACCAACCGTTGATATTTCTTGCAGCGTCGAAGAACCTTAATGCCCGGCTTATGAGATGGTCACTCCTGTTGCAGCCATATTCCTTTCACATAGAATACATACCTGGGAAGAACAACGTAGGGGCAGATTTTTTTGAGCAGACATCCGGACGCAACCGAGGAGATATGAGAAACTGGAAAAGAAGAGGAAGACAGGACAAGAGGAGTTGGACGGAACGTCAAACTTGAGGAGGGGCTTGTGTGACAACTTGCCCAATCTTCTCTTCATTTTTTTTTATTATTTACGGACATCGTTTTTTTTTCTCATCCTCAATGCATGATCGCAAAGTCCCGGGAATTGTCACTGGCGGAAATTCTCCTAGCATTCAGTATTTCCTCCTCGCTATTTTTAGATACGCCGTCATTGTTGACCAATGACCTCGGTAGCTAGGAACCTGTTTTAATTTAAGACTGCTTAAGCTGATAAAACCAGTTTATGCCACTTTAGGAAGACCCCACGTGACTTTTAACGCTATTGATTGGAGCGTTTATTTGACGCTAATGTCACATGATGCACGCTATGGATCACGTGTCCAAGCGGAAATGTCCCGCTAAAAGTGCGCCAAACACGGGCAATCTTCACTTGCCCGGAACCCTTGAGACAGCTAGGTCTAACCCAATTATCGGCGAATTCTCGCATTAAAAGCACTGAAGCCACGTGTCTAATTGCGGGTTAGCGTCCATCTTTGAGTAGGTAAGTGAAATCTCGCTAGAATATAATGTGATGAAATGTGTAGTACATTGCAAAATCGACGCAAGATTGGTATGTTTACTTTATTCATATTTTTGTTTTACGATCACATCCAGCCACATGTGATCGGGTATATTTTATGATCCCACGGGATATGTACATGTTCATAATAATGTATAACGGGAATATATATATATATAGCTATTAATTTCCATATTATTTGATTATTTTCGACCCGACGTTTAGACTAACGGAAATTAATAGTAACGATAATGTTGACAGACCGTGACATATATTCATTATAAATTATATGACGATGCGACCAGACATGAAGTGTGTGATAATGTTGTCAGACAATTCTAAAAACACGGATGTCCAATTATTTGTTAAATTCATCATAATGACATGACGATTAGGCTAGAGGCACAGAACTAGAATACTGTTGCCGACATTTCTATGATAAATTTGGTGGGTTTAACTGACATTTATAATAATTCATCGGGTTAAGCTGACGATAAATCAGTCTAAAGAATTATAATACTGCCACTGGGGCAGAGAAATATAATAAAGGACAGACAGGAGAAACTTGAATTCAAGATTAGACTCTAGACATATGATGTTAGAGACTAAAATCTGATATGACTGGCAGAGGGACGGCTTAGGGAAAGACTGCTTTCTAAAGCTAGAAAATTAATGACGCCGTCGTATTTGTCTTCAGTCTATGGTGGAGCCTTGCACGACAGTCCAATCTCAGCGCAGAATACGGAGTCGAGCACAGAGAAGGCAAATCCGAACCATTCAAGACCTACCGGGGCAACGTCAGGAGACCGGAGAACTAACCACACTTCACTTGATTTACCAGGATGTATATGGGTCTTAATCACCAAAAATCTGGACAAGTTGTGGTGAACTGTCTATGTGTTTGACGTAAAATCTAAATATAGAATTATTAATGTGGTTACATGGAGTTACAAAGTTATTTTTAAAAATGTCTCTAATCTCCAGCTTATGTAATGGTCGTTACTATGAAGGAGGACAACAATACCGATACAAACAACTATCGGGTGGTGGAGTATGAACGATCTCAGTAACACATGAACCAAGTACCAAACTGTTTATAGGTTCGTCATCAAATAGAAAATCTGCATACAAATGCAAGTTTATTAGAATGGACAACAATTGTAAAGAAAATATACTGCAGCGTTCCGCTTACAACGTGACAATGGTCAGAGAAATACAGGTACATCAATATGTGATGTTTTTTCTCAATACAAGGTTTACAAGGTGAACATATCCGTTATAATGTTAGCAATTTCGCATGGAATCGTCATGGTTTGCACGTAACAATGTAGAATTTCGCCAATCCGCGAACTGTGTTGAATAGCATACAAGTTTTACACAACTTGCAAAATATATCACCAAGTCAAATTTTATGTAAAAGTATATACCTTGCATGTCTCAGTTATTTAGTGGAGTGGGGTGTATATTGGGATAAATGACGGAGTAGGGTTTATCACCATGGGAGGGGAACGAATGTCAGTCATGGGAATGTACTCAGGGGTCTTAGGAGCGTTAGCTGTGTCAATGGAGGTAACAATGTCCTCATTATCTTTTACCGATGTCCGCTGTGGTCATCTAATCTTCTTGTACACATGGTATTTATACATTAAACAGCTAAAAATTTAAAACACCAACTATACTACCCAAAATCAATAGTCCTGACACTCTAGTGTGTCGGATCATGGTCTCTGGTGTGTGAACAGTGTCTAATTCTGAAATAAGGGTAGACATATGTAATTGACTGTAATGGAGGTAGTCGAGGAGGGACAGTAAACATATTCACTGGATTCAGGAATGCGAGAAGGGGTTTCAAGACTACGGAAGAAGTATTTTAGAATTTGATAGACACGTTAACATAGGTAAAGTCCTTTTGAATAGTGGAGGATGCTTGAAACGAGGCGTCGATTTAGAACGATCCGTCTGTGATGGAGCATGTCGGAGAAGTGACAGGAGACGGAAAGGCGTTTGGATGTGTAGGGAAGAGTAAATTGACGTCTGATTCGTCAAACATCTAGGAGAAAGGGTCGTTGGCTTGAATAATGTGAGTAGCCATATACTGTCATTGAGATTGTAACTAAGGGTAACATGTGTGCGAATCGAATTGTTTGAGTACAAATGGTATGTGTCTTAACAGCATCATTAAGAAAAATCGCCAAAATACATTCTCGATGCGATTGAACATTATAAAACGGTCTTTCCATAACGCAAAAGGAAAGCGGCGAGTTAACACATTTCAAATAGCTCTCATGTGTCACAATGGAAAAATACGTGTGTGCTTTGTTAATAGCCATTTCGTGTGCTGTCGTATCATATGTGGCGAGGGGATGGATGTTGGTGTTACTATCATAGGTAATAGAGGGGGGAATAGGTGTAGGGATTGAGTGAATCCTATCACGTCATACTCGTCATCGACAATTATTAAAGGAATAGCGAGAGTACGATGAGTTCTTACTGCGAAAGAATCGCGTCAAGTCGTAAAGAATCGTAGTACTGAAAGAAATTATGATGTTGAACTAGCGGTGGACGGAGTGTATGTGGGAGGATAGTGAACAAGTGGTTGAATAATTCTAGAAGATCAGTGGGAAGTAAAAGGGAGGGAGGTAAGCAACTTAACTTGAACATGTCTATATGCGACTCTAACATAGTTAGCGATTGTGTAATGTGTGCGTATAGTGTGTTTGCTTTTGTCAAAAATTCATCAAGAATAAATAAGAGCTAAAAAAACTGCTGTAAAGCATAAGTCCTATTATTAAGATTTTCAAAGGCAAAAGTGGTGTAATTTGTACAATGGTTGACTGCGTCTCTAAGATCATTGAGTATTCTTCTGTTACACTTAATTGCATATTGGGTGTTATTTAATATGGTAACACTTTTACTGAAAACATGTGTCATCACTTTCTGGTTAGTGGATAGTGTGTTAATGGACTTAGTTAGATCTTCATAGTCGGTATCAGTAGCTGTACTGAATAGATATACAGGTATACCTCGGAGATATTGCCGATTCGGTTCCAGGCCACAGCATTAAAGCGTATCATACCCATTTTTTTTGTTGCTTCCCAGTGCATATAAAAGCCTAAAATCAGGTTTACACTATGTCTATTAAGTGCGCATTAGCGCTAGGTCTTAAAAAAAAACCAGTGTATTGTAAAATTTAAAATACTTTATTGCTAAAAAGAAACGCTAATCATCATCTGAGCCTTCAGCGAATCGTAATTTTTTTTTTGCTGGTGGAGAGCCAAAGTCTATTGGAGGAAAAAGGCATGTTCTAATAAATAAAAAAGGAATATTTTTTTTTAAAGCGCAATATATGCGAAGCGCAATAAAGCGAGGTATACCTGTACCAGAACAAACATTCTACAAATTTCTAGAATAGCAAAAAATACACCAGGCTGTTAACATTATAACAACTATCTCAAATCATCAATAAAAACTATAAAGTATAAATTTAATTAAGCATAGATAATTGAATATGGTCCTTGCAGCTCTCTCCAAGGGATCTTCTCATAGGACCAAAACAGGAGGAACTACTGATCACTCAAGCCTGTTGTACAAGGTAACCAACACGAGGTTGTGCATGGAGCTGGCAAATTCATCATGTCAAACAAATTGCTACTGGCAACACTGCAGGTCAATGCTGTATGCAGGCTTCCTGTATGGAGCTGGCTAATTCATCATGTCAAACAAATTGCTACTGGCAACACTGCAGGTCAATGCTGTATGCCAGGCTTCCTGTATGGAGCCGCCAGCTGCATTGGTGGCTCTGTACTCTATAAGAAGCAGAACAAGAAAATGATGACGTATCAAAAACAAATGATGACGAATCAAATATAGAAAAGAAAAACTACTTACCTTATATTTTGCAAACTGCTCACAAAATTTCTCGTAGTTTTCTTTATCCTGTTTCAGGTCCTCTATGAGCTCTAAACACTTTTTTACTAGATTCTCTCTGATGACTTCCAGGATCTTGTTCTGTTGAAGCATTTCTCTTGAAATATTAAGTAGAAGGTCTTCAGAGTCTACAACGCCCCTGACAAAGTTCAAATATTCAGGAACCAGGTCTTCACAACTGTCCATCATAAAGACTCCACGAACATATAATTTGATATTGTTTTTCTTCTTCTTGTTCTCAAACAAGTCAAATGGCGCCCTTTTTGGGATGAACAGAAGTGCTCTGAACTTCAACTGTCCTTCAACAGAAAAGTGCTTCACAGCCAGATGGTCTTCCCAATCATTAGTGAGGGACTTGTAAAAGTCTGCATACTCTTCTTGTGTGATGTCATCTGGATTCCTGGTCCACAATAGCTTGGTTTTGTTCAGTTCCTCTTCCTCAATGTACTTTTCCTTGATTTTCTTCTTTTTCTTTTTGTCCTTCTTTGTAGCATCATCATCATCATCATCATCATCATCATCATCATCATCATCATCATCATCATCATCATCATCATCATCATCATCATTCTCATCTAGATCTTCTACTTTTGGTTTATCTTTTTCTTCCTTTTCTTCCTCTTTCTTGTCTTCCTCTTCATCATCAGAAAGTTCCTTTTCACGCTCTATCTCAACCATCAGTTTGATTGGGTAGCCAATGAACTGGCTGTGCTTCTTAATGACATCTTTGATCCTCTTCTCTTCCAAGTACTCTAGCTGATCTTCTTTCAAAAAGAGAGTTACTCTGGTACCACGTGAAGTTGGAGCACTGGTAGAGGAAGCAACAGTAAATGATCCACCAGCTGCCGACTCCCACGTGTACTGTTCATCATCATTATGTTTGGAGTCCACTACAACACGATCTGCTACTAGATATGCTGAATAAAAACCCCCACCCAACTGGCCAATCATAGAAATATCAGATCCTGCCTGCAGGGCTTCCATGAAGGCCTTGGTACCAGATTTGGCAATTGTACCCAAACTGTTGACAAGATCAGCCTTGGTCATTCCAATTCCAGTGTCTTCAATAGTGAGAGTTTTGTTCTCCTTGCCTGGGGTGATTCTGATGTAAAGATCTTTTCCTGTGTCAAGTTTGCATGGGTCTGTGAGAGACTCGTAACGAATTTTGTCAAGGGCATCAGATGCATTGGAAATCAACTCCCTGAGAAAAATTTCCTTGTTGCTGTAGAACGTGTTGATGATCAGAGTCATCAACTGTGCGATTTGTGCCTCGAATGCAAAGGTCTCCTTCTCTACCCCTTTTTCACCAGCAGGCTTCATTTTAGGCATCTGCATTAGGGAAACAAAATATTTACTAGAGTTACAAAATGTCTTGCGAGACATTAGCAGACTGTTCAAAAGTTAGACAGAACACATACTATAAAACAGAAGACTGCGGAAAACAAGCACTGAAGTACAGAGACTTTGTTAGAAATAAATATACCATGAATAGTTCGTTAGCCTGTCATCTTGAAGTATTCTTCTTCTTCTTCGATCCTTAACTTCCACTTTGCTCGGTTGGTGGCCATCCTTCGTACAGTGCCCCAACTCTGGTTCATTCTTTGCATCTCAGCCTCCACAGTCCTCCGCCAGGTTGTTTTTGGTCGGCCTCTCTTTCGTTTTCCTTCAGGGATCCAAAGCATAGCTTTCTTGTGATGGCATCGGGGTCTCTTCTGAGGACATGACCAACCCAGCTACAGCGTCTGCCAGCTATGATGGTGTGCATGTCCTCTTGCTTGCTACGAGTAAGCAGATCTTGGTTGGTGATGGTATTCGGCCAAAAGATTCGGTGAATTTTTCTTAGGCATGTTGTGTGAAAAGAGGACAATTTCGACATTTCCTTCTCTGTAACTCTCCTGCCATCAATGGTACCTATACCTTGTAGCGGTATGGCAGCTTGCGTACCCTGACAATCCCCAGAGCTATGCCAGTGGGAGTTTTACTCCCGGTAGGTTCAACCAAGCTGGATTGGTCTGTGTGGGTAGGGGTCAGACAAAAGCTGGTACCCTGGTCCTGCAGGTTGGGGTTTTTAGCATAAGGCTGACACCCCTGTCTATGTAAAAAAACAATGAAGTTACGGAAACAACAATAAACATCTTGAAGTGGCCAACACAAATTCATTCATTCTTAAAGACGGGCAAAAGCAGTTGCATGTCAATTCATTTTTTTTTAAATTACAGCCTGTGTTTGCCAGACTTTATCATTTTTTACAAAGCTCAAACCACGGCTGAGTTAATGTTTAAGCTAGCAGTAATGTATATATGGAGAGCCATTTGGGAAACATGGGATAATATGGCATATTCTTGTCTACCTTTTCCTTACTTACTTACTTAGTCGTTCTCCTTCTACCGTGAGGTGTAGAGGTTTGGAAGAGAGAGAGCGACAGACTAGCCTATCGGATGTCTTCCTCCTGGCCTGGTTCCATTCTAGTCCACGGTCCTTCAAAGATTGTCTAATGTTGTCCTCCCAGCGGACTCTGGGTCGTCCTGGGGGTCTGGATCCTTGGCTCTTTGTTTCCCATGCTTGTCGTTGTAGCCGATCCTCTCCCATTCTGCAGACATGGCCAAACCATCTTAGTTGGGTCTGTTCTACTTGGGTTTGCAGGGGGGGGGGGGGATTTAAGGCCTTGACGTATCGTCTGGTTGCGTACCATGTCTCTTCTTGTTACTTCAACCACCTTCCTCAGATACCTCATTTCTGAGGTTTGGCTACCTTTTCCTACTTCTACCAATAATGCCATTTTTAAGAGAGTATAACAAATATAATTACTTGTCCAGAGTGACAGTGGATGACAAAGAAAGGATAAATGTTTGAGACTTATTAATAATGAAAAAATAAACTAGTTGTTGGTTCTGGATCAGTTATAATGGTGTCATCACTTTCTGGTTAGTGGATAATATATTAATGGACTTAGTTAGATCTTCATAGTTGGTATCAGTAGCTGTACTGAATAGATACTCTAAAGCATTTCCAATAAAAGGAATTACTGCTCTCTTGTTTTTTTTTAAAATATGGATGGCTAAGTTTGTAACACTGAAGTTGATTTTCCGTGAGTGCTCTTCTAATCATAACGATTTCGTACCTAACACTCGCAAAAAGGTTTTAATAACACTGACTAACAAAAAAAAAACTTTTTTTTTCTTTCTCTAACATTTCTATGTTTTTCTGGTCAATTTTAATGCGCTGTTTTTAAATCTGCAAACCGTTTTTCGCTATCAGGTCGGGATCTCTAGAAATATGCAATTGAAGTTTTTTAACAACGCATACAGTATTACAACATCATTCGTACAAGAAGTATAACAGTTATGTAGGCTTGAATTTCTTTGCAGTCGACTTTCGTCGGTGAATGGCATGTGGTACATCGCGATGAAGCATCCAACAATAATCGGCAAGCATGGTCACACTCCACCGTCCTTGATAACGTGACTCCATTACGGCGATATCTTGATGGAATCATTCTCCATGTTCATCACTGACTTCGCCAAGGTTGTCAGGGAAAAAGATAAGATGCGAATCGAGCAAATGGATTTTGAGGGACATGTTACAGCCCATAATTATGTATGCATCTATGCACTGCTTAACAATATGCAACATAGTCGACAGATTTGTGATTTTCCAGAAAGTTATCGACGATCGATTTGAATGCCATCCATGCGCGAAGTTCCCTACCATGTAACAAGTTCTCGAATTGTTTGTCTGCAATAACTTTCCTAATCTGAGGTCCTACAAAGATACCTTCCTTTATCTTTGCATCGCTAACTTGCGGAAACTTTTCTCGAAGATAAGTGAAAGCTTTGCTCGTTTTATCTAACGCTTTTACAAAATTCTTCATGAGCCCCAACTTTTTATGTAACAGTGGTAAAATGAAGGTGTCTTTGTTAACTAATGGCTCGCGTATTACATTTTTTATGCCCGAGCTGCATACGATCCCGGATAGGCCACACCTTTCTTGCATAATGTTCCTGTCTGTTGCGGCTGTCCCATTCACATCGGAAGCAACAAAATTTTGTATACCCAGTCTGCATGCCAGTGAGAATTGCAATGACCTTTAGGTCTCCACAAATCCGCCATTGGTAGTCATTGTACTTTATTTTTTCCAAACGTATAGCCATATTGTCATAAGTTTCTTTCATATGAACAGAGTAGGCGACTGGAATTGATGAAAAAAATTTATGTTATGCAATAACACGGCTTTTAGACTAGTCTTGGAAGAATCGATGAAAAATCGCCATTCGTTGACTATGTGCTCATGACCGTTTACATCTTTGCAATAGCAAATGTCATCATCCATCTCAAAGTATTGAACAAGTTCTCTGTGTCTATGACGAAATTTAGATATCGGAGTATTGGGCGCTAAAAGATTCCATTCTTTGAGTCGCGAACCGAGTAATTCCGCTTGTCCTTTGGTAAGAGCGAGATCACGTATTAGATCTGAAAGTTCTGAATGGTTAATTAAGTAAACACCATCATTCACCGGTATGTAATCTGAGTCAGAATTAGTTTCTAAAGCAGGTAAACTATCACTTTCTGATGGTTCATTTACGTCCAACGGATATTGTTCTGGTGGTACTTGGATCGGACTCGTGATTGGATCATGAGGCACTGGTTTCGAAACCGATTCAATATTTGGATAAACCACAGACTTTCTAGTTTTAAAAGTGAAACCATGGATATTTGTCAAGCAGAAGTAACAATCAGTAGTGTGATATTTGTATGTTCACGCCATATTACTGGCACGCCAAAAGGCATCGACTTATGCTTCGGCGATTTTCGTAACCAACCTGCCAATGTATCGAACAAACCGCATTTGGCTTCCAAGATTTATTTGCATCATCAACTTTCGAATCGAAATAAAGTTCATATGCTATCTTTAGTAATGGTGTAAAGTTTTTTCTGGTCAACACGATCGGTAAAATATCCGCACACGTAACAGAACAGATCAGCCGAATTTCTACAACTTCTAGAAGCCATATTTTGCTCAGAATTATTTCAAAATACAGTAACTATTTGAAAAATCGCGTAACATATGTCATGCATCTTTTAACAGTATAAAAAGTAGAATTATGTTGCTTTTTATTAATTTTTAATAAGTTATATAGTAAAAATGAAACGGAGCAAATAACGGTTTCCCAAAAATATATTTATTCACAAATATCTTAAGAACCCGACGTGATAGAGATAAACGGATTTCAGATTTGAAATCAGCGCAAGAAACTGACCTAAGAACACTTATTCTTATATAAGAAAGAAAAATGTTGTTTGTCAGTGTAACTAGAGAACTTAGATAATTTAAAGTTCTGTTTAACCTGGATAACATAGTGCTCTAGATCTGCGAATGTTTGCGAAAGTTCTTCAATTTCTTGACGTAGCGGTGCAAAAGATGTAGTCCTAATGACAGTCCATGGCGACGAAGCATCTGAAATACTTCTATAACATTCAAACACAGTGGCGTCACGCCATAATAATTTGTTAGTATCTCTAGGTGTTGCAGACGTCGTAACTGTCACTATCATCAGCAGGGTCTTGACTGAGGCTGACATCTCTGAAAAATAAAATTTCCTGCCAAAAAAAATAAAATGGATACTAATGACATTAGATGATGGCGGGGAATGAGAGAGAGTACTATGTAAAGGGAGCACTCGTTGGGTACTATAGCTGGGGCAGTACCTTTTTGCTATTAGAGAAGATTGATTCTCCAATAAAACAATAATCGTTGAACTGGACGTTTACGATGTTGACATGAGGAACTTGGCGATGTCCATCAAGGTAACTTCTTTCGTCGTCAATCGTTGATCACAAGAGGATGGCGTATTTCGCACTGTCGTGTGGGTGGTGGCTCCAGTTGTTGAGGGTAAGGATGAAGTAGTTTTGAAATGGTGCACTTCATGCTGCGTCTTGTGGGGCTGTCTGCGTTTTCTTCGCAATTTCATACGTTTGTGCTCTTGAGGTAACCTCACAAACTTTGCTAACGGTGGGGAGTCATCTGTTGAGCCAGAATATGGGCGCTTCGTTGCCGTGCGAAATTCAGTGTTGTCTGGACTGATCATACTTTCGTGGTCACTCTCGGGATCCGCCGTATCAAGGTCAGATTCGTGTCTCAATGGAGGTGATGGAAGAATAACATCATCTTCCTTAAGTGCACATGTAGCGCTGTCTGCGTTTTCTTCATTAGACGGTGCTGTGTGTCTAGTATCATTATCTTCAGTATACTGGTTGTTGTGAATTGCTCTACTTTGAATCACCTGCAGGGGCGTCTCGTCTTCACTATCCCACTGTTCATCAGAGTGGTAGTTGCTTGTTGAAGGTTGTTCATTTCTATAGAATGGTTGTTGTACAGTAGGCTGGCAGGAATCTATCCTGGTGTCAGGGTGTTCTGGAGCAACTTGCTCGGCCTGTAACCTGGTATTTCGATATTCTAGTCTTTCGCGTAACTCAGCGAGGGGAATATCGTCTTCACTGTCGGATGTGCTTCTATATTGTCTCATTCTGTTGACGGCGTCACGAAATTGGTCGTTTTCAGAGGTGTGCCGTTCTGCTGCTGAAACATCGTTGTCTGTGCTAGACTCTGACGTAGTGCTGGATGGTTGATAATATAATGTAGCTTTTCTTATTGGCCTATTTGGGGTCTCTTTAGGTGGTATAATTGGTTGATGATCATCTTTTTTTAATTTGCGTGACATGGGCCTTGGTAAAGATATTTCTTTCTTCGTTCCAGATCGTGTAATTAGTCGGAGTTGTCTTATCTAGAATCTTGAAACCATCCATCCAGCGGGCATCAAATTTGTTATCACGGACATTCTTTCAGTAGTACAATCTGTCGCCTACGTTAAAGCTTTCCAGCTTGACATTCTTGTCGTGTTGTTTCTGTTTCTTTACAAATGCTTTCGCAGTATTCTTATGTGCTACTTGGTGAACCTTGAATTTCTCTTTTAAAATCACTTCAATGGGGACTTCACTTACATATTTCCGTTGGGGCTGTAACATATAGTCCAGGGGGAAAGAAAGTTCTCTTCAACAGAGCATATAAAATGGCGACATACCAGTAGTGTCGTTATTTTCACTCTAATGGCCTCCAATGCTTGGTTGATGTAAAGATCCCAATACTGTGTATTTCCACAGATATACTTCGCTGGGAGGACAACATTAGACAATCTTTGAAGGACCGAGGACTAGAATGGAACCAGGCCAGGAGGAAGACAGCCGATAGAATAGTCTGGCGCTCTCTCTTCCAAACCTCTACACCTCACGGTAGAAGGGGAACGACTAAGTAAGTAAGTAAGTACTTCGCGAGAACATCATGCATGGTTGAGTGTAGGCGTTCATTTCTGCCACTGGACTGAGGGTAATAATAACTCGAGGTAGTATGGGTAATGTTGAACCTCTTAAGCATTGTTTTGAAGGGATTCCCAACGAACTGTTTGCCGTTATCCGATATGATGCGTCTGGGACAGCCATGTCTTGGTAGGAATTCTTGGATAAAATATTCTGTTACCGTTTCAGATGTGATGTTCTTCAGAGGGTAACATTCCGGCCATACTGAATACTGGTCTACTATGTGCAAGATATATCGGTTCCCTGACTGTGTGATGGGATATGGTCGCGATATATCGAGGCTGACTGTCGACATTGGGAAATGTTCTGCTTGCATTGCTTGGAGCGGTGCTCGTGATGGTTTCATATTACGCATTTTACAGGTTCTGCATGTGTGAACATATTCATTGACATCTCTGTATAGTGAAGTCCAATAGTATCGCCGTTTAATGATATCTAATGTCTTATCTCTTCCTACGTGGCCATTTTTATCATGAAATTGGGACAAAACCAGTGGTACTAGGTGTTTCGGTATATATTTCTGTAGCTGTCCGTCTTGTTTGGGGTCAATGTGGTACAATACTTCGTCTTGGATCGTTAGAGTTGGAAATTTGTTTGGGGTTTTTTATAGCTTGTTTCATGAGTTTTGTTAGGTCTGGATCCTTTTTCTGCTCACTTGCCATGTGGAAGCCATCTGGATCACTGTCTGGTGTAGCTGTTTTAACTTTTCATACCCCTGTCCATCTGCTCTTGCTTATCCCTAGAATGTGTAATCTATAGTTTCTCATGTCCGCTGTGACATGTTTTAGTTTTTCCGTCTCGTTCATTGTGCTGACATTCCAAAATCCTATTCTTTTTTCTCGTTTTGCGGTCAGGACGTCCTTTCTCGTGTCAGTGGCTTCCTTTCTGCTTTCACCACTGACAGTCATACGAGCCTCAGACTCCAGATGTCCGTCCCGCAGCAAAGTTTGTTCATTTGTTGTCATTTCTGTAACTTCGTTTCTTTTTACATAGACAGGGGTGTCAGCCCTATGCTAAAACCCCCAGCCTGGAGAACCAGGGTGTCTGCTTTAGTCTGGCCACTACCCGCGCAAACCTGAGCAGCTTGGTAGAAGCTTCCAGGAGTAAAATTCCCGCTGGCATAGCTCTGAGGGTAATCAGGGAACGCAAGCTGCCATACCTCGATAAGGTAATCACACCTGTGATGGCAGGGACAGACAGATGCTCAGAACAAATGAAATTGAGGGAAAAGGCCCTGATAAAGTATAGAAAAACCAAAACTGAAGAGAATTACACAAACTATTTTAAAAAATGAAACAAATAAAATAATATTCAGAGCTAAAGAAAGTAGTTGGAGAACATTTTGTCAAACATTAAATCATAGGACACAAATAACTACAGTATGGAGGCAACTAAAAGAAATTAGAGGAGGAAACAACAAGAAATTTATTATCCCAACAATTAAAATCCCAGAGAGAGCTGAAACAAACAGAGAAAAAGCTAACATACTAGCTAAATACCAGGTTAGTTCTATAGACAGTCTAGATAAGGCAGAGATAAATAGGCGAAAACTCTGCTTAAAAAATTAAAAGAAGAAAATATGGTCAGAACACAGGACGCTAGTTATTTAAATGCAGATATTACAGTAGATGAAACAGAAAGAGCATTAGCAGGACAAACCAATACCACATCCTAACAAGACATTCTGTCAATCCTCAAAAAGATACCAAACACCACTCTAAGGGTGATTGCATCCCTCTTCAACATAATCTGGCACACGGGGAAAATTCCATGTTCATGGAAGACAGCAGTAGTTGTCCCCATACTAAAGCCAGATAAGGAAACCTACGATGTCAGCTCATACAGGCCTATATCGTTAACATCGCATCTAGAACATTTTTTAGAAACAATAGTTAACAATAGATTAAAATTTCGCTTAGAAAAGCACAATTTGTACAGTCCAAATCAGGCGGTCTTTAAAAGCCATCATGGTACAATAGAGCAACTGTTGAAGCTGGAACTTGATGTAAAAAAAAATCAAAAGACAGTAGCAATATTCATGAATGTAGCAAGAGCATATGATGAGTGTTGGAGGGAGGGTGCACTATATAAAATCAGGAAATTAGGTATAGTAGGCAGAACGTACAATTATTTAGAAAACTTCCTGCAGGATAGATACTTCACGGTACAAATAAACAATGATAGATCTGAGGTTTATGAACAACAGAATGGAATCCCTCAGGGATCAGTAATATCACCATCTATATTCACGATTATGGTCCACGACCTAGGAGACGAGTTTACAGACTTAAAAAACAACCAGCAGATGATGCTGCGATATGGAAAACGGGAAGAAATCTCCCATTCCTCTATAAAACAGTACAATAAATAGATAAAGTAGCCTACTGGACGCACGAGTGGGGATTTAATCTAAACGTTAACCAAACATTAGGAATGATCTTCAGTAGAGGGCATGTAATTAAAACATAATATAATTGATATTAACATTAATGAGCAAAACGTATGCACAGCAAAAACCACTAGACTTCTTGGTATGATACTAGAACAGCAATTAAACTGGAACAAACACATAGACTTATTAGTAGAAAACAGTAGGGGACTTATTAACATGCTAAGATATATGAAAGGAAGTGGTTGGGGAGCCTGCAATAAGACAATGATAACCTTCTATAATGCATTTATTAGGAACAAACTTGACTATGCCAGTGTTGTCTATGCATCAGCCGCTCCGAACAATGAGAAAAAACTAGACACAGTCCAAAACCAAGCACTGTCAATAATAGCAGGTGCCTCAAAGGAAACACCATCAGAGGCGTTAGAAGTAGCGCTAGGCATTGTATCCCTAGAACTAAGGAGAAAAGAGCTGAGATTTAGCTACTGGGCAAAAGATCCAACTCACCCAGCACACAAAACCTTTGATAGGAGTAATCAATACATGGGCCACATTCCACTAGACAATAAAAGATACCCGTCGGGGTGGAAAACAATGGATGAATTGGATCAACACCCAAACCTATTTAATATGATAAATAGTAGTGCTCAGTATAAAGCAAAGATCCCACTATGGGAACTCCAGGTGCCAGAAACTGACTCCCACCTAGCAAAGATCATAAGCAAATCTAAAGACATAATCTCAACAAAAATAAAGCAATAGAGTACATAGAACGGTATATTAATAATAGCCTAACTATATATACAGATGGGTCAAAAGATTAAGGAACATTAGGAGCAGGAATAGCAATACCAAAATTGAAAATTTATAAAAGATACAAAGTAACAAGTAATTCATCCATCATTACAGCAGAATTAATGGCAGTACTAAAAGGTTTAGAAACAGCTCCTGAAAACCCACCATATAAAGTAACCATTCTCACAGATTCCCTTTCAACAGTACTGGCTATCAGAAACAGAAATAAATGTAGCAGGCCAGATATTATAGATGCAATACTACAGGTCAGTACATATCTGCACATCTTAGGATGCAGTTTAACACTAAAGTGGATACCAGCACATGTTGAGATAGCAAGAAATGAGCTCGCATATGAAGTCAAAGGGGGGGAGAGAGAGAGAGAGAGAGAGAGAGAGAGAGAGAGAGAGAGAGAGAGAGAGAGAGAGAGAGAGAGAGAGAAAGAAATAGCTTTAACAAAATTGAAGTAGGCTTAGGGAAGTTTGAAATTAAGAGCTTAATTGCTCAAGCAATAACTAAAGAGTAGATAACAGCACGGGACCAGAGTAAAAAAAAAGCAAGACACATAAAATCCTAAAAAAAAAACCAAGCAAAGTTTCTCACGCGAGCTTATCTGTCAATCATACGATACCTGACAGGCCGCACGTGAATAAAACCTGAATACGCTTTGAAGTAGACTCATAGGCAACATCTTTCCCCGAGAATTCTTTGATGTCGAGTCACGGGGAAAAATCGTCGAGAACCCCGTTACATGGATATAAATCTTTTGATGGTGGTCGAACGCCAGAGAAAAGCTGACCGTAAACTTTTATCTGGGGAACTCTGTTCATGATTCTCTCGATACACATGGTAATGTGAAAAGTAACATCATCTATAGATCAGAGAAACTTGATGATATATAAACTGTGGTTTCTTAAACCCGCTATCAGTTGTCACTCTGAATTTTTGGATAGTCTAAGCACGTAGTTTAGAACCACTGTGGAAGATGTGTTAATAGCATTAGTGGGGATCTTTTTCATTTTGATTTTTGATAATAGAAAATAGTGTTTACGCGATTAAGAGTGTTAAGCTTTTACCATTATAATTCACTTAGAGTTCTAGCTGTTAACACCAGTGAAATAAAATATTGCGTAGCTATTTTATACCAAATGTTTAGTTATAATGTTAATTTTTACCACCCGCTTTCTCACACAAGTAGAGACGGTTTTAGCTGACTGGTTAAGTGCTAGGCGCGACTCATAAAGACAGAAAAGAATTCACGTTATATTTCATCATTCATACTCATGAAAATGTTCTGTGACATCCACCCCACTCTCCAGATGGAAAACGAAGTTTTGCACAGAAGAGTATAAGCCACAGAACCCCTCATGTACCATCACATAATTGGATGCAAACATACGGTCTTACTGAACAAGTTGTCATATTACTGTGACTGCAACATTTACACAATAAACGATGGGTGAGTCACACTCTAACCCATACCACAGTTCTCCATACTACCTCTCACATGGAGCAAATGCTACCACATACTGTCATACCATTCCACTAATGGAGACAAATTAGATAGTTGAATGCAATTTCATAACACCCATGACAAAAGATTCTTGCAATAACTGATACACATCTCATTAACACCAGTGACATAAAATAACGCGTAGTTATTTTATACCAGATATTCAGTTATAATGTTAATTTTTACCACCCGCTTTCTCACACAAGTAGAGACGGTTTTAGCTGACTGGTTAAGTGCTAGGCGCGACTCATAGTGACAGAAAAGAATTCACGTTATATTTCATTCTGTGTATATTTATAGTGCCAATTATTTAATACCATGCGATGACCAACAGACGCCGGCAATTTCATAGCTATTAACGATAGGCGATATTTATGTAAGTGCGCGTATGGATAATTGAATAATAATTAACAGTGTGCGCTGATCGTTGACCGGGGCAGGAGGGGAAGGGCTGCATAGCTCAAACCAAACCCGCATTCGCTATGCGACGCGCGATAGTGTAGGCTAAAGAAACCGTGTGTCTTTTAAATTTAATCAGGACTGACAGAGTGGATAAGAGATCGTCTTGTCCCCGTCTGTGTGCATATATGTAGCGATATAGAATAGTCGCATTTTCCATATGTTTTTTTATTCCTAGCAGACCTGATCACAAGGGCATCCAGCGGTCTCTTTTTTTTTTTTTGGTCTTTTCTTCATTTACGGATTTGTTAATGTTGTCTTTTTCTTGGCTTGTGCGTCACCAATTTCATTTGTGAGCCAACGATACATAAGAAACCCTATATACCCCAATATAACCGTTTGTAACCCTTAAATGGGTTTTGGTTGAACAGGGTATTACAGCAAAATAATCAGACGCAAGGAAAAAAAAAAAACATTTTAACTTGTAAGTTTTAACTGGACATCAGAACATTAGGCGTCTACCTCATTAATTTTATTTCTTCTTTCTTTAGATAATTGATGCTGTCAAGCTTAATGATAATAAACAACAAAGAAAACTTATCTTTGTGTGTTGGTCAGACCCATACCCAATCAACAGTAGTTTTTTCACGTTTTGTGTATCTTGTTGTCACATAGCTGTGTTTTGTACTAAATTATAGTCGTACAAATAGGCTGGAATAGAGAAACTTACTCATTCCATAGACAAATCTTCTCCTTAAACTATCACTTGTGAAAATCTATTTCTCACACCTTTATCTCACATACTTTCGCCATCCACTCTACTCAGATGGGCTAAAAATAACTCTCAAACCTATCTGTACGACACTCAGCCATATATAAGAGCAAATGAAGAGGTGGACATAATATTTTGACGACCTTCTCAATAGACCAGCTCCACAACCCCCCCCCCCCCCCAACCCCCGGGACATCCAGCCAGCAGAAGAAGAGCTACAAATCAATGAGGAAAGACCAACGAAGGAAGAAATAAAGAAAGCCATAAAGCTCCTAAGAGATGGAAAAGCGTCTGGACCTGATGGCATTCCAGCAGAGGCCATCAAAGCAGATATCAACACGGCTACAGAGATGTTATATAAATTACTTGGTAAAGTCTGGGAAAAGGAAGAGATACCAGCAGAATGGAAGGAATGATGTCTGATTAAGTTGCCTAAGAAGGAAATTTACAAGAGTGCACAAATTATAGAGGAATAATGTTACTATCAGTGCCAGGAAAAGTATTAAACAGGATTATCCTTGAGAGATTAGAAGAGTCCATAGACAAGAAACTTAGGTTTTCGACAAAACAGATCCTGTACAGACCAGATAGCCACTTTGAGAATAATAGTTGAACAAAGTCTGGAATGGAATTCACCACTACGATTTGTGAACTACGAAAAGGCATTTGACAATGTAGACAGAGAATCACTTTGGAAATTGATGAGGCATTATGGAGTTCCCCTGAAGATCATTAATTTAATAAAGAATTTAATAATGAAGACATGACATGCAGAGTTCTTCATGAAGGAAAGCTTACAGAACCGTTTGGGATAAGAACAGGAGTGCGACAGGGATGCCTCTTGTCTCCATTTATTTTCTTACTAGCAATAGACTGGGTTATGAGAACATCGACAACACACAACAGAAATGGAATCCTGTGGACTCTGACTAAGCAGTGCCTTCTGTTTAACAAAGCTAAATTTGTTCTCAAAATCCTGTCACATATTGTCGTACATTTAGATAGGTATTAGAGATATATTTGGTCCCGTCTGAATAGAACAGACAAAGTGGGGTTATCTGAGAAGGAAAGTGTTAGAATAGATTCCACGAGTGAATAGATCAAGGTGAAGATCTGTCTCTGGAATGAGTGAATTCTGTAGTCCAGCTTATCTATACGACTATCTTTTGGTAATAGACAATCTATCAAACCTCCCTATAAATACAATTATAAGTTCACTATTCCCACACACAAACAGCTATGTGGCGACAGGACTCACAAACGTGAAAACGATGGTAAATGGAGATTGGGGCTGACCAACACACAACATTTCGTTTTGTTTAGTTTATTATCACTTAAACTTTACAACATCAAACATATATATATATATATATATATATATATATATATATATATATATATATATATATATATATATATATATATATATATATATATATATATATATATATATATATATATTGGATAGTGGTTAGTGCATTGGCTTCCTAACGCAATGGTCTATGGTTCGATCCCCAGATGAGGTGGGAATTTTTTAGGCCACAAACGGCTCCTGGGTCGACCCAGCCCCAAATGGGTACCAGAGCAACTCTGGGAAGGTTAAGGCGGCCGGCATGATGCCGACCACATCACTCCTAGTGTGCCGACGGTCAAGATAATATGGGCCTAACACCATATTCCCAATATGCCTCAATGGGCGTGTAACGGGTTCCTTTACCTTATATATATATATATATATATATATATATATATATATATATATATATATATATATATATATATATATATATATATATATATATATATATATATATATATATATAATATTACATGAAAATTGAATATGAAACGATAAATTGTGTCTGTATGTGTGTGGTTCAGTAGCAAACAGAAGGCAAAGCCTAGATATTGCTCCACCATGTAAAAGCTTGTCAGAGAGGAGTATAACTGCATAGGCATATATGGGATTGCCAAATAGTAACATGACACCTATCCTATTGTATAGAAGGAATTAACGCTGGAATTGCAGAGGCGTTGTAACCATTAGGGAGAGGAATACTGGTGTATATTGTCACATGAGAAGCTAGCAGTTGGCCTACAGCGCTGAACTCTGTGTTTGTAATGTCCTGTACTTCAGTGTGGAAATAGATTATATATATTAGTTCTGACGAAGGAGGTACAACCTTCTTATTTCAGGGACCGTGGTACTGAAGTATTAGAGCAGCACCTGGTCTGAGTTTTGCTGGATCCAGAGGGCTAGCAGCAGACTTCCTGTCCAAGATATCGACCAGTGGTGTATTTCAAGATAACTGAGAAGCAAGCGAGCAGAGGAGACAGTTTTCCTGCCGCCGACATATGAGCTAAGAATTCGTCAGCCAGAGCAGCTCACCCTTGTATAACCCACCCTAAAATTGACTGTAATACTAAATCAAGAGGGACAGTAATTATTTTTACAAATAAAAAGAAACTGTGAACCCTTCAATATTATTTCCACCAGTAACAAACACATGAAGTCGTGATGACAAACAACAACCTAGCTTCAAAAGCCAGTATTACCTCATAATACTACATCACAACATTACACACATATTGTAATAATATTATATGTCAGGACAAAGATCCTTTGTATAATTTTTGTACATAAACATTGTGTTTACATTTGATTGTGATTCCTGATTCACTCTGTAGCTGGATCAGGATATCTATTATTGAAAGAAATTAATACATAATTTAAAAGTTAACACTTGACTTACTTAAGATAGTCTTCTAGAGTGTTATATGTATGTGCTTGTCCTAGTGTTGTAACGTGTTGTGGATCTTAATTAAAGTGTTTATCTGTCTGTTGGTTGTTGTGAACTTACACTTCATCACTATCATAACCCTAGACATTCAACGTAGTCATCACAATATTCCAGAATAAGTCTGATTGAGGTCTAAATGTGGTAGCAAAGTAAGGTCATCTGTAACACACCACACTTATTAGATACAGATACCTTCACAGCTGATCTCAGTCAGTACACTAAGTCCCCTATAACTATTTATATAATCCCAACTTACCACATATATTGGGGTCCTGTCCGGGATTTTGAACCCTCTCCTAACACTTATAATGGGAGTAATTCACTTCTGGGAATTATCAAAATTAAAAAGGTATTCTTGGGTGGAAAATAAATAAGGTTGAGCTCTCAGTGCTTGTTGTTGTCCTTAGTTTAATTAGTCATAGATTGAAGTGTTTAGTTAAATATTGTATAAATTTGCCTGTTAGAAAATGGCAGACCTGGCAAAATTTCGATCTGCTGCTATGCAGGCTGCTAAAGATTTGGGAATGGAGGGGCAAATTATGATTGCTTATGTCACAACTGAATGTGACAAATTTATTGAACGCGAAGAAAAAAGATTTGAAAAAGAAGCTGAAAGAAAGTTAGAGGCTGAAAAAGAACTTAAGAGGTTGCAGATTGAGGCTGACAAAGAAGCTAAGGCATTGGAGGTAGATAGAGAGATTAAAAGGCTCCAGTATGAAGAGAAGAAATTGGAGGCAGAAAGAGAAGAAAAGAGAATAGCTGCAGAAAGAGAAGAAAAGAGACAGGCTGCAGAAAAGGGAAGCCGAGGAAAGAAGGCAAGCTACAGAAAGAGAGGAAAGAAGGCAGGCTGCAGAGAGGGAAGCAGAAGATAAGAGATTACAGAGAGAGCACGAGTTAGGACTAAGGGAATTGGAATTTCAAGGCCATGCTCCTGAAAATGGTGCCAGTCCCTTTGCCTCTGATGCCACTGCTAGTCAGGGAGCCTCAACCTCAGCTATGCGTTTTCATTTAGATCATTTTGTTGAGAAAGACGATGATATTGAGAGCTATCTAAATGATGATGATGATGATGATGATGATGATGATGATGATGATGATGATGATATAATCCCTTTAGCTGTGAGCAGGTAGCTCTTGACAGCCCATTGCCTCTCTGACAAAGGTGCAAGTCTTCCTCAGTTGCTGTGATGATGTGTAGAGTGTATTGTGGATGGTTGGGTTCGATGGAAGTAGTTGGCGTCGCAGGTCTGTTAGTCTTGGGCACTGTAACAGCAGGTGTTCAACTGATTCCTCATGGTGGTGGCAGTGCCTACAGTTTGGTTCACGTAGTGGGTCTATTCTATTTAAATGTTTATTGACAGGGGCATGGCCTGTTCTCAGCTGGAAAATTAGACTCTGATCTCTTCTTTTCAGTTGTTTAACTGGATCTTGAGGGTTTGGTTTAGCTTGATGTTTGAAGAATGGACGCCCTGTCTGGGAGGAAGCCCACTGGTTTAGCCATTCTTGCCTATAATTGTTTCTCAGGATCTGTTGGCAGGTTTGCAGTGTGATACTTGATGGGAACTGGGGCAGTGCTGCTCCTCTTTTGGATAGTTTGTCGGCTTTTTCATTTCCTGGGACTCCGACATGCCCTGGGATCCACTGGAGTGTAACTTCGACGCAAAAGGAAGTGAACAGTTGGTCAATAAATCTACAGATGTTATTAATATTAGGGGACATTTTGCTTTCTAGGGCTTGGAGTGCTGATTTTGAGTCTGAGAATATAAGAATATCCTCAGGTGGAGTGATGCCACTTTCAAAGTCTGAGATTATCCGGCACAATGCTTTTTCTAGTGCTGTTATTTCTGCATCATAGCTGGAACAAATTTCTCCGCAAGGGCCAAAGATGCAAGGGTGGTCTTCTGGGTGCTGGTTGGGGTATTTTATCACTGCGCCATATCCAGCATTGATGGTAGCTTTAAATGCAGATCCATCTGTGTAGACATGGATGATGTCTTGTGGATATGAATCTATAGTTTCTAAAGCGATGGTTTTCAGTAGTGGTCCTAGAGTGTTCTTGTCTGCTGAGGAGTCAGAGAGTTCAGTTCTTACTATGGGAGTAGTTGCCTGCCAACAAGGTGGTTCATTATTGACAGTTACCATCGGCTTTCTAACTGCTGGTAGGTGGTGTTTGATGCTAGCTTCTTTTGCATTTTTAAGAAAAGATGTCTTTTGTATTCTGTGTTTTTGGTGCCACTGCTCTATCATTTTCCTATTCTCCTCCTTTGTGTCCATTCTCAGATACCTTTCGTATGTTTCCACTGCTGAACGTTCTCTTCTTAGGTTTAAGGGTTCAATATTGGTGTTGATTTCGCATGCATCTGTCGGCGTTGTCTTCATGGCACCACTTATAAACCGTAGAGCATGATTTTTGACTTTGTCTAGCTTTTGTAAGAGGCTTTTACTTGCAATAGTTTGGAGGGGGAGCGAGTAGTCAATTACTGGGCGCACATATCCAGTATAGAGTTGGCGTAATGAGTGCTGGTCTGCTCCCCACCCACAGGAAGAAAGGTGCTTAATGAGCCTGAGTCTTGTGGATGCTTTCTCAATCAGCTTGTCTATGTGGGGTCTCATGGTAAGTCTACGGTCGAGCTCGACTCCAAGATATCTCGGGCATTCTTCATATGCTAATTTCTCTCCATTCATCCAGACCTCGATGTTGTTCTCATTAACTCTCTTGTTTAGACTGAACAGGCCATACACAGTTTTCTCTACATTGATTTCAAGTTTCCAGAACTGGCAGTATGCAGAGATGGTTGTCAGGTTTTTGTTCATATTTTTGGTGATGGTTTGGAGGTATTTTCCTTTTGTCCAGATGACTAGGTCATCAGCAAATAGTGCTTTTTGGCAGGTGATGACATCTGGGAGGTCATTTATAAATATAAGAAACAGTGTACAACTTAGTGCCGATCCCTGAGGCAGTCCTTCCTCCAGGGTTCTTTGTTTTGATGTTGTTCCACTGAATGTTGTTTGGATTGTTCTGTTGTGGAAGAAACCTTTTAACCAGTTGTACATTCGCCCTGATATTCCCATTCTTCGCATTTTGAAGAGGAGGCCTATCCTCCAGACTCGATCATAGGCTTGTCTAAGATCAATAAATGTTGCAAGCACATTTCTTTTTTCTTGGAAGGCATCACCTATCTCTTGGGTGAATCTTATCAACTGATCCATTGTCTGTTTGTTTCTTCTAAAACCTGACTGATTGGTGTTTAAGATCTTATTTCTTTCTAGCCACCAATATAGCCTTTCATTTATCATCCTTTCAGTGATCTTGCCTAGGTTTGATGTCAAGGAGATCGGTCGATAGCTTGTTACTTCATTGGATGGTTTGTCCTTCTTAAGGACTGGGATGATATTGGCTTTTCTCCAGTCTGTTGGTAACTTGCCTTCTCTCCAGGTCTTGTTAATGAGGTCAAGGATGGTGGAGAGTTCATAATTTGAGAGGTTTGAGATCATCTCGTTAGTGAGCCGATCAGGTCCAGCAGCTTTTCCTTTCTTGCATTTCTTTAGGGCCATCTTGAGTTCTGAAAGAGTGAAGTTCTTTTCAAAGACCTCACAGCTAGCTGTTGGTTGTTTCTCCATCATTTTGGTGAGTGATCTGATAGCACTGTCAAGTCTCTTGCGTGGTTGTTTTTTGTTTACGTTAGCAAAGTGCTTATTGAAGGCTTCTGCTTTCTGTGCATCCCTTGTTAGTGGTGGTTCAGTGCTTGTAATGATGGGTTCAGGGTTTTTCTTTCTTTTAATTCCTGAGAGATTTGATATGAGGCACCATGCTTTCTTTCCGTCTTTCCGCAAGTTTAACTCTCCACATTTCTTAACCCATGTTTCTCTTTTTGCTTTTTTGCTCAGACGTTTAACTTTTGCAGTTAGGCGGTTATAATTTGCTTTGTTGGCGGGGGTTGGGTGTTTCTCTCTCAGCTTGCCGTCTTGCTTTTTTCCTCTCGTTTACAGCAGCCTCCAGTTCTGTACTCCAGTAAGGTTTAAACTTTCTCCTACATCCTCGTGGAATGGCTTCTTTAGCAGACTGCAGTAGTGCTGTAGTGATTTTACTATATACCTTGTCTATGTCTAGCGTCATGTCGATGGCCTCGAATCGTTGTCGTACTTGTCTCCTGAAGAAATGCCAGTCTGCCTTTTTGTAGTTCCATGGGGGTGATGTTAAGCAATTTCTTTTTATTTCCCTGGTGTTTGTGATCTCAAGGAGGATGGGTCTGTGGTCACTTCCGATGTCGTCGAGCACTCTAACTGAGCAATGTGGGTGGATATCCGCTGTTACTAGGGTGAGATCTGGTCTGCTTTTTGTTCCACTGGCGCGGTGGAGCAATGTTGGTGGGGTGTGAGCATTCTGCAGTAGGATGAGTGTGGTAGTGTTAGTGAGTTCATCTATAGCTACTCCTGTTGGGTTCCTGTCTGTGTAGCCCCACAGAGGTGAATGACCATTCATGTCACCAGCAATGATCATTCTCCTCAAGTCCGTGGTCTGGAAAGGCTTCAGAGCAAGGTGTGTTTTTGGCGGGTTGTAAATGTTAATGATTTTCAATGGCTTTCCACCACTCCAGACTATCACTTCCTGTAGATCTGTTTCGTCATTGGTTTCAAGAGCGGAAACCTCAGCCTGTGTATCATTCCGGATAAGTGTCACTAATCCTTGACATTTTATACACTTGCACTGGTACACTGTATAGCCTGTGATATGGAAGGAGGTGTCTTTTGGTAGCATTGCTTCTTGGATAACTGCAACATGGATTTTTAGGTCCAGTAGAAGCTTGGTTAGTTCAAGTATTTTGTTTCGGATTCCTGATATGTTGAGTTGGAGGATGCGTAGTAAGTCTGTGTTATATATATTATTATTACTGGTAGTATACTTTTCACTACCCTCCCCAGGTACCGAAGGGCAGCGCGGGCCTTGATAACCGAGGCGACACCCGAGCTCGTATAGAGTCTGTTGTCTTAGAGGCATGTTCATGATTTCAGGGGGGGGGGGGGGGGTATGGATGCATTTTTCAGTATCCCCGAAGGGAGGCAGTCCAGTGTATCAGTATCCCAGGATCGTCACGTCCTGCCAGAAAAATAGCATATACATCTGGGTCAGCTAATTCATCATTCTTCAGTCAGCTTTGCCAACCCTTCTGCAGTGATGGTATATCTGGCGTTCCCCGCCACCTAGGAGGCTGTCACAGAGGGACAAAGGTGCAATGTCCGCTGGCCTGCATCTCTTCGTCATCCATGGGGATTATTGGATAGGAGACAAACAGTGAAGAATGAGGCAAGAAAGCATTTAACCCATGAAGTGGGGGTGGATTGGTGCAGACCAGAGCTTGTACCACTCGCCGGTGGGTTCTGCATCTACACCTATAGGGTTCCACCAACTGTTTATCTGTCTGTTGGTTGTTGTGAACTTACACTTCATCACTATCATAACCCTAGACATTCAACGTAGTCATCACAATATTCCAGAATAAGTCTGATTGAGGTCTAAATGTGGTAGCAAAGTAAGGTCATCTGTAACACACCACACTTATTAGATACAGATACCTTCACAGCTGATCTCAGTCAGTACACTAAGTCCCCTATAACTATTTATATAATCCCAACTTACCACATATATTGGGGTCCTGTCCGGGATTTTGAACCCTCTCCTAACACTTATAATGGGAGTAATTCACTTCTGGGAATTATCAAAATTAAAAAGGTATTCTTGGGTGGAAAATAAATAAGGTTGAGCTCTCAGTGCTTGTTGTTGTCCTTAGTTTAATTAGTCATAGATTGAAGTGTTTAGTTAAATATTGTATAAATTTGCCTGTTAGAAAATGGCAGACCTGGCAAAATTTCGATCTGCTGCTATGCAGGCTGCTAAAGATTTGGGAATGGAGGGGCAAATTATGATTGCTTATGTCACAACTGAATGTGACAAATTTATTGAACGCGAAGAAAAAAGATTTGAAAAAGAAGCTGAAAGAAAGTTAGAGGCTGAAAAAGAACTTAAGAGGTTGCAGATTGAGGCTGACAAAGAAGCTAAGGCATTGGAGGTAGATAGAGAGATTAAAAGGCTCCAGTATGAAGAGAAGAAATTGGAGGCAGAAAGAGAAGAAAAGAGAATAGCTGCAGAAAGAGAAGAAAAGAGACAGGCTGCAGAAAAGGGAAGCCGAGGAAAGAAGGCAAGCTACAGAAAGAGAGGAAAGAAGGCAGGCTGCAGAGAGGGAAGCAGAAGATAAGAGATTACAGAGAGAGCACGAGTTACGACTAAGGGAATTGGAATTTCAAGGCCATGCTCCTGAAAATGGTGCCAGTCCCTTTGCCTCTGATGCCACTGCTAGTCAGGGAGCCTCAACCTCAGCTATGCGTTTTCATTTAGATCATTTTGTTGAGAAAGACGATGATATTGAGAGCTATCTAAATAGATATGAACTATTAGCTACCACGTATGGGTTAGAGAGAGAAAGGTGGAGCTTAAAGTTATCACAAGGGCTTCGTGGTACAGCTTATGATGTTTTTGCCAAAATGAGCAGAGATGATCAAGAAAATTATGACATGTTAAAGCAGGCTCTTTTGTTAAGATATGAAAAGAATGGAGAATTTTATAGAAAAAAGTTCAGGAATGCTAAACTACTGTCAGGTGAAACGTATCACCAGTTCTCTGCACGGTTAGAGACATACTTGGAGAAATGGACGGCTCTGGGGAAAACCCAACATCTTAAGGAAATGATCCTTATAGAGCAGCTAAGAGAGTCCATGGCTCCAGACCTGAGAAAGTTTCTCATGGAACAAGGTGCAGAGAGGCTGGGTGAGTTACTAAATGTCGCTGAAAGATATCAGGCAGCTCAAGCAGAGGTAATAGGTAATAAACAGAAACAGGTAGACAATTTTAAGGCACCACAGAACTTTAATAAATTTGATCATAGAGATCAGAACAAAGGTAAGCACCAGTTTGATAGGCCACGGTATGAAAATAAAAATAAAACCCCACAATTCGATGAAAGGAAATCTGATGACAGAAAATCTTTCAACCAAGGAAGGAGGTGGTGTAAAAATTGTCGGATGGACAATCATGACACTGACCGTTGTAGAAGGAACCCTATAGTAATGGCCACCCTTCAGGTCAGGTCGACCTCTAGACAGGAGGAGGATATTATGATAAATACCACCCCAGAAGAGATGAGGAAGGCACAGGCTGGGGATAAGACCCTCAAGCCTTGTTTTAGAAAATTGTCCAATTGTCACACACCTTCAGGAAAAGGAGACTTCTATATGAAGAACAAACTGATATACCGGAAGACCGGAACTAGATCCAGCGGTCAGGGACAGCTGGTACTTCCTAAAAGGTATAGGGCAGACTTAATAAGGAGCTTACATGTGAGAAAAGATGGGGACCATGAAAAAATAGGTACCATCATCCAAAAGGTAGCTCAAAATTATTATTGGCCCAAGGCAAGTTGGGACATTGAGAATTTTGTGGAAAGGTGTAGCATAGCACATGAGGGAACACCCACAAGTGGGAACAGTGATCAGGACCTAGACACGCCACGGGGCAAACTTAGGCCTGACACTGAAAAGAAAAATAAATTTAATAAAGTGGACAAAGTGGAATGGGAACCCCCTTTTCACGGACAGTCTTCACTTAGATGTTTTACATTGGCCACTATGCAGCGATGCAACGGGCTGATCACCCGTTTGCAAGTCACTTTGATTACAGAAACAACAGCAAATGGGCTGATTTGTCGTTGCCCTAAAGACGCCACTAGGCGTGATGGGAAACAGCGGCGGAGAAAACCTGTCTGCTGTTGCCCTAAGACGCCAGTAGGCGTAATGGCCACTGACTGCTTTGACGGTTGGTGGCTAAGGACGGAAGAAGAAGAAGAGAAGACTATGCAGCGAGTGCAAAAAGATGTCTTACCCCAGGATAAGCCAACAATCCCTCAATCGGACTTAAACAAACTGGAGGAAGAAGATGTAGAGAGGAAATCTCTCATCAAGAATTCTAAGAGGGGAGAAAGCCCCAAGAAAAGAATTGGTAGCGGTCGTTTTGTGCATGATAATTCTGGGAAGAAAAATCATCACTATAGAGCTTCGAGTGGAAGAGACCATACCGGTGCATGGACAAATAGGTCCACAAAATTAAAGGTCCATATGTAATTCTGTTAAGAACGTGGACTGATGAAAAGGCAGAGGAAAACATTACATCCTCATACCAATATGTGAATGAGCTGACCACTCGTTTAAAAACTGGCTGGAAACTTGCCAATGAAAATTTGAGACAAGCCAGGAAGAAACATGCTGCCTATTATAACAGGAAAGCTAAAGACAGAGATTTGGCTGTGGGAGAGAAGGTACTGCTTCTTCTCCCCGGTAGTCAGAATAAGTTACAAATTGGATGGCAAGGTCCATATACAGTTCTATAGAAGGTGTCTAGAATCAATTATAAGATAGATAAGAAGGGGAAAGAAAAAATCTATCATGTGAATCTCCTGAAGAAATATTTGGAAAGAGAAAATCAGGAAGAGACACACTTGTTAACCTTGTCCATTGCCATGGAAATGAAAAAGGAACCACTTTCATTATTTGAATATCCATTACATCCCTGTGAGACAGCGGCCCAGGTGAAAATCAGTACACATTTAACGAAAAATCAAAAAGAAGAGAGTACAACAGGTTCTAGATACTCATACAGAGGTGTTAACAGACCGACCAGGGCATACAAACTTATTGGAATATGATATGAAGCTGATAGACCCCACACCTGTATGTATGAAACCCTATTCGATTCCTTTTGCTAAGGAGAAAGCTTTGAAGGAAGAGATAGACTATTTGTTGAAGGAAGGAATTATTTCACAGTGAATCTTCGTATAGTTCCGGTGTTGTACTCTTAAGGAAGCCCTCTGGAGAACATAGACTCTGTATAGATTACAGGAGACTGAATGCTATTACAGAAGGACAGGTGGATCCATTGCCGGATACAAATCAGTTGTTTGCCAGGCTAAATAAAGCTAAATATTTCTCAAAAGTGGACCTGAGTAAAGGATACTATCAGATTCCAGTAAAGCCTGAGGTTAGACCATACCTAGCTTTTAGTACCTCAGAAAGACACTATGAATTTAATAGATTGCCATTTGGATTGAAGAATGCACCTAGTGTCTTCTCTAGAATGATGAGAAAATTATTGGACCCTCTGAATAACCCATGCATCACAAATTTCATGGATGATATCCTTATAGCCACAGAAACATTTGAGGAACACATTGACTCTCTGAACATGCTGTTTAATCGACTTAGGGAAGCGAATTTAACAGCCCGACCAACCAAATGTTGCGTTGGGTGTAAAGAATTAGAATTCTTGGGACACACAGTTTATCAGGGAAACATGACCCCTGACCCAAAGAATTTAGAGAAACTAAAGAAAGCCCCGAGACCACAAACCAAGAAAGACGTGAGATCCTGTGTCTCATTATGTGGTTTCTACCAAAAGTATATCAAAAACTTTAATTCCATATGTGCACCGTTAACTGATTTGACACGTAAGGGAAATCCAGATCGAATTACATGGACACCACAATGTGAAATGGCTTACCAAGAATTGAAGGAAAAGCTCACAAGTAAACCTATTTTGAAATTACCTGACTTAAGTCAAGAATTCATTGTCAGGACGGATGCCAGTAATATTGGGTTAGGTGCGACTCTGCTACAGAAATCAGATGCATTGGATGGGGAATTAAGCCCAGTGGCATATGCTAGCAACTGAAACTGTTGGGGTTGAAGGGACAGTCTAGAACAAGGGCACTGAAGAGGCTTAGCGAAACTGCCGAAAAGGCATCAGGCTGGCTGTGGAACAACCGCAATGGGCAATGGAAATCGTGACAATAAACGCTGCGGTACAAAACACCAAAATTTTTCTAAGTCCACAGCGCTGAGTTTTTCTGGTGTACTAGTGAAAGGGCTGCGACTCTGGGGCAACAGGCGATGTATACTATAGGGAGTGTGTCAGGTACAGAATTTCAGTGGCTTGCGGCGCGCAGTGGCTAAGGCTCGTCGGCTGCACGCTCGTGTCTCAGTGTGTGTCCTTAGTTGTGAAGGGCGACGGAACGAACGGAATAATTTGTCTTCTCATTGTTACTTTCACAATTGCCCCCACGGCTGGCGTTGTGGATTAAAAGTTGCTACCGTAAGTGAAATGGGTTCATTTTCGATACAAGACAACAGGAAGCTGAGACGCTTGGGAGTCATGACCCAAGTGGGCCCGCCCCCTTAGAGTGTAAAGGAGTAATCGGGCCGAAACACTTGTCGGATGGGGGGACTTCTTCTGATGATCAGATTGCTTCCTGTTGTATCGCTCTGTAAAGAGTTTCCTATCATAGCAGAAAGTTGAATAAAGCTGAAACCAACTACTCAACTAGCGAAAAAGAATGTCTTGCAGTAATATGGGCGATAAAGAAATTCAATATTTATCTGTATGGGAAGGCATTTAAGTTGCAAACGGATCACAAACCCTTGTCGTTTCTAGCGCAGGCTAGACATGAAAATTATAGATTACTCCGTTGGTCATTACTGATGCAGCCATTTGAGTTTAGCATAGAGTATACAAGTGGAAAAACAAATCTGGGAGCGGATTTTTTAAGCCGCCATCCGTGTGATGAGAATCCAACCTGCAAGTCTGGCAGATTAAGCTGGGAGAACAGGTCCTGGAGCAGGTCGACCACTTTAAATACCTCGGAGCTATTATAGACCGAAAGGGAGGCATCAAAGAAGAGTTGGCCACTCGAAAAGCAGCAGCTGGGAGACTTTTTCAGGCCATAAATCGAGGATTCCTCAGCAAGAGAGAGGTTGGTAAGAAAACGAAGATGGCTGTATACCGCTCCACCTATGTCCCAGTCTTGACATATGGATGCGAGTCATGGGCAATGACTACAACCCATAAAAGCCAGATCCAAACCTCAGAAATGAGGTATCTGAGGAAGGTGGTTGAAGTAACAAGAAGAGACATGGTACGCAACCAGACGATACGTCAAGGCCTAAAATGCCACCCCCTACAGACCCAAGTAGAACAGTCCCAACTAAGATGGTTTGGCCATGTCTGCAGAATGGGAGAAGATCGGCTACCACGACAAGCATGGGAAACAAAGAGCCAAGGATCCAGACCCCGAGGACGACCCAGAGTCCGCTGGGAGGACAACATTAGACAATCTTTGAAGGACCGAGGACTAGAATGGAACCAGGCCAGGAGGAAGACAGCCGATAGAATAGTCTGGCGCTCTCTCTTCCAAACCTCTACACCTCACGATAGAAGGGGAACGACTAAGTAAGTAAGTAAGTAATTTATTCCTTAGGCTTTACATTTTCTTTTTAATTTATATATGTGGATTAGAATTTCTCACGACAATATATATATTATATTATATGAAAATTGAATATGAAACGATAAATTGTGTCTGTATGTGTGTGGTTCAGTAGCAAACAGAAGGCAAAGCCTAGATATTGCTCCACCATGTAAAAGCTTGTCAGAGAGGAGTATAACTGCATAGGCATATATGGGATTGCCAAATAGTAACATGACACCTATCCTATTGTATAGAAGGAATAAACGCTGAAATTGCAGAGGCGTTGTAACCATTAGGGAGAGGAATACTGGTGTATATTGTCACATGAGAAGCTAGCAGTTGGCCTACAACGCTGAACTCTGTGTTTGTAATGTCCTGTACTTCAGTGTGGAAATAGATTATATATATTAGTTCTGACGAAGGAGGTACAACCTTCTTATTTCAGGGACCGTGGTACTGAAGTATTAGAGCAGCACCTGGTCTGAGTTTTGCTGGATCCAGAGGGCTAGCAGCAGACTCCTTGTCCAAGATATCGACCAGTGGTGTATTTCGAGATAACTGAGAAGCAAGCGAGCAGAGGAGACAGTTTTCCTGCCGCCGACATATGAGCTAAGAATTCGTCAGCCAGAGCAGCTCACCCTTGTATAACCCACCCTAAAATTGACTGTAATACTAAATCAAGAGGGACAGTAATTATTTTTACAAATAAAAAGAAACTGTGAACCCTTCAATATTATTTCCACCAGTAACAAACACATGAAGTCGTGATGACAAACAACAACCTAGCTTCAAAAGCCAGTATTACCTCATAATACTACATCACAACATTACACACATATTGTAATAATATTATATGTCAGGACAAAGATCCTTTGTATAATTTTTGTACATAAACATTGTGTTTACATTTGATTGTGATTCCTGATTCACTCTGTAGTTGGATCAGGATATCTATTATTGAAAGAAATTAATACATAATTTAAAAGTTAACACTTGACTTACTTAAGATAGTCTTCTAGAGTGTTATATGTATGTGCTTGTCCTAGTGTTGTAACGTGTTGTGGATCTTAATTAAAGTGTTTATCTGTCTGTTGGTTGTTGTGAACTTACACTTCATCACTATCATAACCCTAGACATTCAACGTAGTCATCACAATATTCCAGAATAAGTCTGATTGAGGTCTAAATGTGGTAGCAAAGTAAGGTCATCTGTAACACACCACACTTATTAGATACAGATACCTTCACAGCTGATCTCAGTCAGTACACTAAGTCCCCTATAACTATTTATATAATCCCAACTTACCACAATCAGATAGTTCATGTAGCAATATATAAAACGCGATCTAGTGTTCACATTAGACAGTACTTCCAATAGCTAAAGGAAACGTCTGGTTGGTAAACTGTTAATACAGATGATGATTGTATATCCTATCGGTTTTTCTCTCTGGGGTTGAGTGCTAATTATGAAACAACATATGCTACTGGATAAAATTCACTTGGAAACACGACTATCAGTAGTCGGGAAAAATGTTATGTATATATTTTGCCACAGCGGGCTGATAACATTGAATGGAAAACTCTGGGTATTTTGAAAGTCTAGTTACGATTAATCTTATTGTTTATATTTTTGGTCTCTCTCTGAATGAAGAAAGAGGACCGCACTGGCCAAAAATCGAAGACCCAATAATAATAATAATTTTTACTGGTGCTATTAGACCGCTTGCAGCTGGTTTGTGATCAGCACTGAATTAGGAAGAAAAAACATTTAACCACAATATCAATTTCCTATCCTATCTCGCGTAAGGGTATAATCTCTTATCCTCTCCGTCATCTAATTAAATTAAAAGGCACATGTGTCTTAGCCTATTTTATCACGCTTCGCTCAACTGGTACGGGTTGGGTTTTAGGTATGCACCTTTCCCCTCCCCCCCGGTAAAACACTCAGCGCACAATATTAGTGTTAATTTAATTATGACTACTTTAACAAATATCGCTTGTCATTACTAGCTATTTGTTTCGCCACATGATTTTACACTAGTCACTTATATAATTACATATAATGAATTAGAAGTGAATTGTATTCCGTCAATTATCAGTCGTCTACTGTATTTATTTGTCAATTAAAACATCTCTTTCTGGGTGATAGCGGGTGATTAAATCCACAATACAACTGAAACAAAAAAGCTATGCGTTATTTAATACGCTAGTCTTAGCACCTAGAAAATCCCAGTGAATTATAAGAATAAACAACACATTAAATCACGCAAGTGCTAATTTCTATTACCGCAATCAGAAATGAAACAATCTCCACGGAATGCTATAACACACTTTCACAATGGCTCTAGAATAACGCGCTAGATTTTCCAAAATTTCTGAGCGACTAGATAACTGACTTTGAGAGGACGGAGTATTTATACAGAAATGGTGTTATTATCACTAAAGGGTGCGATAATTCACGCCTTCGGTCGTATCAGGGAAAATCAACGAGTTTGAGTCCCGAGATAAAGGGTCTTCCTGTTCGCTCGCTCGCGATGCCGAAACAACATCACAAGACCTGGCCATGCAAAGAGACCTTTTTTGATTTCGTCCTTCTGCCGTAGATCAAACAATTAAGTCCCCTGGGATCGCGGAGATCAAATGTGGTCGGTAAATATTATTATCGACCTTGCATTTGCTACCGACGTCTGATCTGTCACTATCGATGATTGACATCTCAGCTCGCATGAGAACTCAAGTAAACACCCCGGTTCGCTTCCCTCTTGTTAAGACTTTCGGGTGCGAAAGTTTGTAAACGCTCATTAGCGCATGTAAACAGGAAAAATAGGCGTGGCTTTAAAGTGAGTATACAGACAGCGAATTGCGTGGTTTTTGCGTAGCAAAATTATAAACATTAGATGGGGAAGCAAAGGTGGTCGGATCACTGAGGCTATATTTACATATAGACGTGACACATATCTGTCACATATCAGCAGTCCAGAAACATGAAAACATACGGAGAGACATGGTTGTCTCAATGTGATGGTATTGCCTCCCCTGCTTTGCAGTAGTGGTCCAACAATGGCCTAAACTCAAGAGTATCTATTATAAGCTTCAATGGAGTATCTTTACACAAGATTACTCTAGGCAGAAATGTCGATAGAAGAACGCTTATTAAGATAGTAACCCTTCTATCACATGGGAGTCTTCATAAGATATTCTGTTTGATTCATTTCTTATTGTCTTATAAACATCTAAATTATCTTCAGATCTATGCTTTCTATATTCCTGTAGAGCTTGTTTTCTTTGTTTATGAATTTCTGTACATCTAACTGTCCACCATGGTACTGGGTTTTTGTTCCAATGTTCATTCTTTTTTTTTCTCTTTAATGTGGTGTGGAATTATGTGTTCTGGCATATATGCATTTGGTATATGTTTAACAGTTATTAGTAATATTTCTTTTGTTAGACTATCTGCAAATACATTTTCATTCTCTATATTATTCATTTTTATCTCTTCCATTTCTACCTGAAAAGCCACCCAATTAACTTTATAATAGTAACAAGTTTTTCTACCAGTTTGTTAGATTTGTAAGAATCTTTTAGTGTTATTTCAATGGGTAAATGATCTGCGGCAGAGAGTAGGTTGTGGGGACCACAACATCTTCAGGAGAGTGGTATGTGATGGGGCAATAATAAATGCCCCAAAATCTCCCTGAAGTTCATATTGGTGTTTTTAAATCTTCAAGGGGAAGATATATTACTAGGCCACAATAAAGCCTAGAAATAGTTGTGTTTATTTTAGCTGTTTACAAGTGTTACAAAGAACCCAATAAATAGTCCTGCGCCAGCCGGCGTTTACACGATTGCGCCGCGGTGATGTGGCCAGGTCTACTATATAAAGAAGAGAGAGTGAGCCGGCGAAAGTGCTTTTTTCCATACTATTCGAGAAAGGATCGCAATATAGTCAAAATGATCCGAAATAAACCAAGCGCCAGGAAGAGGAAGGTATACATCAGCCCACCAACGCTGAACAACAACCAGAAGAATAACAAAATCAAAAACAGCCACCCGGAAAGAACAGCCGTCCCATCTGCAAACACTATGAAGGAGGTGGAAGAGACAGCTCTTCAGCACAGACAGGTACAAGAGGAAGATACAGAAGACATCGGAGAGACCATTACAGACACACTACGCAGAATTTAAGACGGAGACGAGTTCATTAGGCTCTCTATACAAGAAGCAATACTAGAAGTAGCTCCTGACGTACAAGCCAACGAAAACAACGAGACGCAAACTACTAGATCTAGTCCGGACGAAACAATAACTGATAACATCTCAAATGCTTAGACACAAGAAAAGGCCCTGTCTAACAACAAACAGGAACATGGTTCTTGTTCTAACCAAGACCGGAGAAGGGAACAAAGGACAAAGATTAACAAGACAAACAACACAGATTTGTTTCAGGAGAGAATCGTTAAGATCACCCAGATGTCTGGAGGTGAGGCCTCACTCACGGCCCTACCAGGTGATAAAGTGATCGGTATCCTCGAGGTAATAACTGACAGGAGAGGCATCGCTAAAGTAGGGAAACACGAAAAGGGAGTCGTGCTTTCCCTCAACAAAACTGAAACAACCACTTTGCTAATGATCGAACTGGAGTCCGGTCCAAAAGAAGTATAGCTACCCCACCAGATAAAAGTAGTGGTGGAAACATCCAAGACAATAAAGAAGTTGGTCATAAGAGGGGTTGATACCAGATGGCCCGCAAGCGAGGTTCACAGCTACCTACAAACCGAAAACGCAGACGTCAAAATCACGCAGGTCGAACCGTGCAGATAGATACAGTTTGCCGGCATTGTGCGGGGAGCCATCCACGCGAGCTGACAGCGGAAGTAAAAGAAATGAAACTGAAACTCCAGGTCAAGAACAAAAGCAGGCAGACTCCCGAAGATCAAACTGACAGTGGAGAAGATGTAATAGATCTGAAGAGCATTAGGCAAATGATGGACGACATGAAACGAATCCAGCAACAAATAGAAACAGATGTCAAGAAGCTGACAGAGCTGAAAGAAGAAAACGCAGAAATACTCAAAAGAATAGAAGCAGAAAGAATAGCCATTGAGGAAATGACATCTAACAACAGACGAGAAACTAAAACGAACGACCAATCAGACGAAGAAGTCATCGAGGAAACGCTAGAAAAGCTACTCCCATCAATAATAGAAAAAGCGCTATTTCAGATACAGGAGAAAAGGAAGACACAAGAAACAGAAACGAGGAGGGTAAAAACAAATAAAACCACTCAAGCCAGATAGTGAGGCAGGATATGAAATACACTATGGAACACGCCACGGCATCACGAACAGACAGACAAGCAACGAAGAGGAATCCAGTCAGCTAGTGGTCCTTTTTAGGACCAGTCCTTTTCAGGACTAACAACCGGCTAGCATCGAAGAAACTAAATGCACAATATACCCCATTTATAACCAATTTTCAGGTTGAACAGGGTATAACAGCAATATAGTCGACTACGAACGACGAACGAACCGGCGAAAGTGTATCAAATGCAAAGCGAACCACAGTGTCAGATTTCATGGCTGTCCAGTGTACCAGCAAACAAAACAGCACTAACAGAATCCATATTGACAAGAACACCATTTAAAACAGTAATTAAAGAAATAAAAGAAAACACCAAAAACACAAACAGTAAAGATGTAGAAGAAATCAAGTCTGTAAAAGAAGAAATAAAAACTATTAAAACGCAGCTGTCAAAAGAAAAAGACCAGAAAATAACTAACAAAACAAAAAGAAACAGTCAGCCAGACAGTTCAGCTACAACATTGGAAAATGTGAATGCGCTGAAAAGTGCAGAGGCATTGCTTGAAGAAGTGAAAGCCATACAGCACCAAATTCCCTAGAATGTAGCTAAACTGACTGTACTGAAAGAAGAAAATGAAATAATACTAGTCAAACTGAACTAAAAGAGGAAAATGAAATAATGCTAAAAAGAATGGAAAGTGAAAGACACGAGATAAACCTAGGCAGAGAAGCGAATGTACTATTGGATGAAAATAGGAAAGTGGTCAAAAAAGAACATAATACCACAGGAAAATAAAAGCAACCTAGAAGAATCTATCAAAGAACTAGATGAGGTAGTTTTACCATACTTAGTGAAAAAAATTAGGTACAAAATGACAAGTCTGAAGGAGGAATTTCTTGAGAACATAGTTGATAATGGGCCCGCGAGTACAGGAAATACAGAATAAGAGCAAATTTGATAGTTTAACCAAAAATAAAAGGGATACTAGATGATGTTAAAAATCAACTTAGAAGGATTTAGAATTATACAGTGGAATTGTAGGGGTATCAAAAATAATGTTGCACCCCTACAAGCAGAGACAGTAGGAACTAACACTATATGCGCTCTTCAAGAGACACATTTAAACCCAAATACTAGATACAGTTGTAAGGGCTTTAAGATACTTAGGCACGATAGGAAAGAAGGTAGAGGAGGGGGTGTCGCAGTCTTAGTTAACGAAACATTTAAAATTATAGACTGGGAAGTATTTAATACAACCAACATAGAAGGTATCCAGGTTACTATAGCAGCTGAACCAAACAGTCTAACAATCTTAAATGTATACGCTAAAAATGGCATAATTAAAGAAGAAGAAATACTAGCCATAAGTACCAGACTAGGTCCCAAAACAGTCATAGTAGGGATTTTAATTCCCATCATTATGCTTGGGGTGGACAACATGTAGACAATGCTGGAAAGCGCCTACTTGACTTTATAGAATACTTCTTCTTCTTCCTCGTTCGTCCTGAAAAGGACGGTGGTTGCGTTGTGTCTGTTTACGCCTAAGCTGTGATATCTGCACCTTTCGGTCGACACATCCGACTTCTGCACGGCATTTTTTGGGACCGGGTTTGCCTTCCCTCTTCGATCCGTGCTCGCTCAGCCAGACTGCACTGCTGCTGACTGTTTCCAGGACCACCACGTGGAGGTGGAGCACGGTCTTGACCAGCTCTGGTTCGCTGGTCCTGACGCAAGCAGTCAAGCTATGAGTCGCTGACTGCGTTCTCTATTGCTGCGTCTTTGGGTCCCTTATATAATACAATGGCCTGCTAGTACTAAATGATACTGCAACTAGAATTAATCCACAAGCTAACAGGGTAGACTCAGCAATAGACATAAGTATAGCAACTAACAACCAAGCGAATGTAAATTGGGAAGTGTTACAAGACACAAACTCAGATCATCTGCCCATTATAATAACCATGCATGAAAACGTCATTCCAAACCCAGAACCAGAGAAACCGACTTTCAACTATAAAAAAACAAACTGGGAAGCCTTCCAATCAGAGCTGGAGGTGATGGAATATAAAGACATGGAATCAGATGATACTGACTTGTGGGCAGAAACACTGACCAATGAAATTCTGAAAATAGCAATAAAATATATACCAAATAAAAATATACCACAGCACCTAAAACCAAAAAATAAGAAAAGAAAAACTCAGTGGAATAAAGAACCAGTTGCCTGGTGGAATACAAGCTGTGCATAAATTCATGATCCTAGGTATGTGAAGGCATCTGTCTGTTCCAGTTGCTGATTCTTTACTGATATGGGCTCAGGGTTGCTCACATTGAGCGTCATGACCTCTGTCTTCTTTAGGTTGATATTCAAACCCACCTGCTGGCTATACTTATTTAGTCTATCCGTTTTTTCCTGGCGGAGCAAGCAAAGACATCAACAACAGAATGAACAAAGCAAGAACAGCCTTTTTTAGTCTAAACAACATCTGGAAGTCCTCTCAGTACAGCACAAGCACAAAATTAGAATTATATCAGAGCTGTGTGCTTTCTGTGCTTCTCTATGGCGCGGAGAGCTGGAGAGTTACAGAGAAGGAAATGTCGAAATTGTCCTCTTTTCATACAACATGCCTAAGAAAAATTCTCCGAATCTTTTGGCCGAATACCATCACTAACCAAGATCTGCTTACTCGGAGCAAGCAAGAGGACATGCACACCATCATAGCTGGCAGACGCTGGAGCTGGGTTGGCCATGTCCTCAGAAGAGACCCCGATGCCATCACAAGACCAGCTATGCTATGGACCCCTGAAGGAAAACGAAAGAGAGGCCGACCAAAAACAACTTGGCGGAGGACTGTGGAGGCTGAGATGCAAAGAATGAACCAGAGTTGGGGCACTGTACGAAGGATGGCCGCCGACCGAACAAAGTGGAATCAATTTGTTGTTGCCCTACAAGACGCCACCAGGCGTAATGGCCACTGACTGCTTTAACGGTTGGCGGCTAAGGATCAAAGAAAGAAAGAAGAAGAGAAGAAATACATGTGAGAAGAAAAAGGGCCTTACAAAAATATAGAAATAACAGAACAGAAGAAAACTATGATAAGTATAAACATATTAGCAATGAATCTAACAGAATAATATTTAAAGCCAAAGAAACTAACTGAAAGGAGTTTTATCAGTCACTTAAACCTAGCACTCAAATTAAAGAAGTATGAAAAAGGCTTAAGGCAATCAAAGGGAACAATAAGAAAACAATAATGCCAACAATCAAACTACCAAAGAGAGCAGAAACAGAAGAAGAAAAAGCTAATGCCTTTGCTGAGTATTTCTATAAAGTCAGTGCAAAAAAATAGTCTTGGACAGGAAGAAAATGAGAGAAAGTCTTAGGATACAGTTTTCAAAGGAACTACCAGACCAGATAGATGAAACAAACTATATATTTAGATGCTGATATAACAGAGGAAGAAGTAACTAGTGCAATAAAAGAAAAATCTAATACTGCCTCAGGGCATGATATACTTAGTTATGAAATCCTTAAGAAAGTACCCAAAAAAAACTATAAACATAATAACTTCCCTTTAGAAGGGGAACGACTAAGTAAGTAAATAAGTATAACAAAATCTGGAGCTTAGGAAAGATACCAAAAGCATGGAAAGTAGCTATGATAGTACCCATCCTAAAACCAAATAAGGAAGCCCACGATGTAAGTTCATATAGGCCTATCTCCTTAACATCACAACTATACTACGTTAAGCATAAAAACAACTCACCGACAACCATGGTGATCACGTGCAATTTGGTTTGCTGACCATAAATTCACATTTTTAATGTTTTTTCAAACTTCCGCACAACCAAACAGGTAAAGTAATCGTGCTGATTGACATTCCACGTTCAATGGCGACTTTTCGTGAACAGAGTTCACTCTTAATTTGTTTTACAATCAGCAGACTTAGGGCAGTTTCATCACTTGCAACAACCATGCCACCGAGACGAAGTCTTGACACCTTACAAAGAATGAGGGCTATAGGGTGGGTTGAAAGTGGTTTATCAGTTCGTGAGGTTGCTAGACGGCTTGCAGTGTCACACTCTACTATCCAAAGAATTTTGGAGAGATTTCAGACCACAGGAAGTGTGGAGGATCGCCACCGGCCAGGTCGCCCTAGATGCACCAATAGACATGATGACCGGTACCTCTTGTTGTCAGCCCTGCGCCATCGAACAGTGACTTGTTCCACTCTAAGATGTCAGCTGAGACAAACTGTAAACGTTAATGTCAGTCAAAGCACCATTCGCAGACGTTTACATTAATTTGGACTGGCTGCTCGACGTCCTGCGGTCAGAATCCCTCTTACTCCTGCTCATCGCAGAGCCCGTGTTGCTTGGTGTCGCGAGCACATCCGATGGACAAGGCAAAAATGGAGTCAAGTTCTCTTCACTGATGAATCTCGTTTCACTGTGTCATTCAATGATGGCAGGATTCGAGTTTGGAGACGACCAGGAGAACGATTTACTGATGACACAATTCGAGAGGTGGATCGTTATGGTAGGGGTTCTGTCATGGTCTAGGGAGGCTTCTACAGACACGGCAGGACCCCACTCTACATCATCCAAGGCAACTTGACCGGCCCAAGATATCAGAACGAAATCTTGAGACCAATTGTTCAGCCTGCTCTGGAGGCCATATGTGGTAATGCCATCCTCCAAGATGATAACGCTCGACCCCATCGAGCTCGTGTGGTGAATGAGTTTATTCAGCAACATGGGATCATCAGGATGGCGTGGCCAGCTCATTCACCTGACCTTTCTTCGATTGAGCACCTCTGGGGTGTCCTTGGTCGAAGATTGTCAACAAATCACCCCCCCACCCCCCCCCCCCCCCCCCACCCCCGCTAATGGATGTTGCACAGCTGACTGCATTTCTGCTTCAGGAATGGCAAGCTGTTCCTCAGGATACTCTTCGGACCCTTGTGGACTCGATGCGTCTACGCTGTCTTGAATGCCTTGCTGCAAACGGTGGTCATACCCGATTTTGAAATGTCTATTTGTCCAATATCTATTGTGTGACTTTTGAAAAGGTGGGTGACACACTTCACAGCTTCATTGCGTTTGAACGTGTGTTTCCATTTTTTTGCGTGACATGTCAATTTGGTATTCAATAAATGCCGTTTTGACTGATACCAATTACGTTTATATCAGATTTGTTTTATGGTTTCAACCAAGGTTTTTCTAAGTGGCCCTTGACTTTTGACGAGTAGTATAGGTAAAATATTGGAAATTGTTGTTAACAAAAGAGTTAAATTCTTCCTGGAAAAAAAATCAGTTATATAGCCCAAACCAGTCAGGGTTTAGGGCAGACAGAAGTACAGTAGACCAGCATGTAAGATTAGAACACGATGTAAAGCTAGAGATCAAGAGGAAAGAGAAAACAGTGGTGGTCTTTTTGGATGTCGCTAGAGCTTATGATGAATGCTGGAGAGATGAAGCTCTTTACAAGATGAAAAGGATTGGCATTACTGGTAAAAACTATAGGAAACTAGAAAACTTTTTACAGGACAGGTATTTTGCTGAACATGTGAATAATGATAGGTCAGAAATATATGAACAACAGAATTGGATCCCTCAAGGATCAGTGATTTGTCCTTCAATTTTCACTATAGCTGTAAATGATTTAGCAGATGAATTTAACGACATTAAGAATGCAGTATCACAATTTGCAGATGACTGTGCCATTTGGCGATCTGGAATTCTAACAAAGCAAAACTAGACAGAATCCAAAATGCAGCCATGAAAACCATTACAGCTGCATTTATATCAACACCAGTAAAAGCGCTAGAAGTAGCTCTTGGCATACCACCCCTTGGCCTAAGACGGAAGGAACTAAGATTAAATTATTGGAGTAAAGTAGCACAAGAAGTGACCCACCCAGCACATAAAACATTTGTCAAAAACCAACCAAGTGTATGGGACGTCCCCTTAAATAAAGATAGATATCCAACAGGGGGAGAACTATAGAAGATCTAACGCAGCTCAAAGAACTGTGAAACACAATTAAAAATAGTAATAAATATAGAAGTAAAATACCACCCTGGGAACTAAAAACACCAATCATACACTACTCACTTACTGAAAAGATCAAAAAAAAACATAGAAGATAAGGAAGCCAAAATAATAAGTAGAAAGTTCATAGATCAATTAACAAAACAAAGTCTGGCCGTCTACACCGATGGATCCAAAGGGTGATAGTGGGCAACTAGGTGCTCGAGTTGTAATACCACAGTGGGGAATTAAAAATAGCTACAGTGTAACTAAAGGGGCTTCGATTTTTACCACAGAGATAGTAGCAATTCTAAAACGTTTAGAAATAATCGAAGATAACGCACCAGAAACTGCTACGATATTTACAGACTCACTATCATCACTACAAGCAATAGAAAACCCAGGTAAATGTAGCCGGCCAGACATAAAGGAATAAATTCTAGCAATTAATACATCCCTAGGGAAAAGAGGATGTAGTGTGAGGCTAGTGTGGGTTCCAGCACACAAAGGTATAGCTGGTAACGAGTTGGCAGACCAGAACGCCAAGAATGGAAGAATAAGTAAAAACAATATAAGAGTAGGACTGGGAAGGTCGGAGATCAAGAGCCAAGTGAAGATAACTATAAACGAGGAATGAAAGACTACATGGAAGAACAGTAGAAAAGGCAGACATGCGTTCAAACTGCTGAAAGAACCAACAAGGACGTGCCAGGTCAAAGAAGAATTAAAGATACCATCGAACAAAAAACTGTGGTGTCTCCGTCTCGGTGCAGCGTACTTTATGATAGAGGAACCACACTGCAAAGAATGTCAGGAAGAGAATGACATAGATGTCACATAGGGAGTTATGTTCTATAAATTGTCTACATTTTCCTCTGTCTTCCACTCGGGGCCTCTAATTTTTTCTGTCACTCTTTACCCTTTTTCATACTTATATTTTTTCGCATTCGTTAGTTTGCGAAATATATTTTCTTTTCCCATTCGAAATTTTACCGTCTTTCTTTCTCATACTGACTAGTAACCTCATTGCATCAGATGTCAGTCGCGCAGGTAGACAAGAAAGTGCGAAAAATTCGTTTCGCTGGACATAGAGCAGACTTTATGTCTACATTTGCACCTGTCACGCGCGGGTTTTTCGGCTGAGCGCTCAGGAAAGGCGTGATTACTGACATCTATACGACGCAGTTGTAGACGGTTGTCTGAGATTTGAAACTGACACGCGTACATCTCGGTCAGTAGGTGGCAGTTACGACACGCGTTAAACTGACGTAAATGTTGAGAGTAGGGGAGATAATTTCGCTTGGCGAAATAAGTTAGGATCCTTTGTCTGATTTTAAGATATTGGCCCGAGTTTGAAACTTTAATTTCATTCTCGCTCCTAAATTCGCAGTAGACAGGTTGTTCGAAACAGAATAGCTGTTAGCGAAGTTTCTCAGTTCGTTTCGGCAATTTGTCGAACTTCTAGACTTCCATAAATATTCAGCATATAATTCTTAAGTTGTGCGACTACCTGTAGTTCTGTGTGAGGTAATATATATTATATCTAGTATTTTGTGAAATGATAAAGTGTTAAGTCGCTTATTTCATATTTCATTAGTTAGATTTTGCGCAGAGTGCCAAATTTATATAGTCTGTATTATTTTCTAGTGATGTGTTTACAGTGGAAATACATAATAAATTATATCTTTAGCTTACTAAAACTAGTAGCTACCAAATATAGTACCTGCCTGAAAGAAGACACCGATCTGATATTCCTTAAATCCTAGAATCCAAAGCTAATGACATTGTGCTCTGCTAACTTTCGTGCCTGGACAAATTTTATGTGACTTAATCAGACATTCGGAAAAAATTAGAACACCCAAGGAATCGTTTCCCTGAGACAGAGAGTTCAGTACGTCTTTTGGAACTGGGAGTTTCTTGGTCGATGACTGCATTTTCGGGTCTGTGTGAAGGTCCTAGAATTATTATGTTCCCAGAGGCAGCGAGCAAAGTTGTGAGTATATATGTGTGAGCAAGGCCATGGCCGAATGAATGAGAGTACACAGGTCAGAGTGTTATTTTACCGGTGTATTATTGTCACCCATTTGCTATCTTAAATTTTTAAATCTGCAGAATTTGTTATAAATGCTAGAGTTTCTTTTTCTTAGGCTAAATCAGATTATCCAACTCTGTTCATACATTTACGAGAAAGAAAGAAACCTCTTAGACTCAACCCTATGTATCTATAACTCTTTGGGCCATCATCTGTTCTCTTAACGGGGCTGTGGGCTAAACCTAGAGTAAGATTCTAACGGGCTATCATCCTTGTAGCATTTGTTTTTTTCTTAAATTTTATGACTATTTGTATTTGTTTCTCCTTGATGTATTTCTTTGGTGTTGTGAGAAGATTTTTTTTTGATGATAATAATAAAAATCTCTCTTGAACTAATCAGTGCGTTGGTCAGCTCGTTCTAAAAAAATATATATATCCATTGTTATAGATTTCCCACGTCTGTGTATTTAACTGTCGTCACGTGTATGTGCGTGCCCGTGATTAGATAGAAATATATGTAATATATATATCTGTGTTTAGACTGTCTGACTACTTTAGATCTGTCGTAGAAGATAGGAGAGAGAGAGAAGATTTTCCGCTCTCAGAGACAGCCTCTATATCACATTCTATCATCTCACTCGTGGAATCTATTTCTTTTACTATCTCACACTGTGACTAACACTCATTCCAACCTATTCAGAAGGGACCAACCCAAGTCTTAATACTCCTATCAAAAATCTACGACAAATGGGTTCTCGTCCGACGGATTTTTGAACTTAGAATAGGAAGACGAGTACGACAAACGTGGACTCGTCTATCTGGATTTGGTACTTAAGATTCTTTATTCTGTAATAGAGTAAGAGTGTGATTGTCTTGTGAGTTTTATTTTATAATAATTTATCCCCTAGACTAACGATCTGTTTACGAGCGTGCTGACCACACAAACTGATAAGTTTTTTTTCCACAGCATTTGAACATTATACATTTGGTTTACAGGTTGATTTTGTCGGAATATATGTTAATTACTGATTTTGTAATACTAAACGCTGGTAAAATGGTGAGTGTATAACATTCACTGGGTTTTGAAGAAGTAGGTGTTTGAGCAAAAGCTAAGGAGTGCGTTTCGGACTATTTGTCCAGAGTAATTGCCTCCCTTACCCTATCTGACTTCAGGGGCGAACTTATAGTGGATTTTATAATTAAGGGATTATTTTTCTCTTTAATTTTTGCAATAATTATTTTGCTTTTCCACTGTAGCAACTTATTTTTCAGAAGTAATCTTAACTACCATTTAGTTGGCGTAGTCGTGTTTTGCATTAAGTGCTTTATTGCCGATAATAGCAGCGATAGTTAGATTTTACTTTGGAGGAGGTATCCCAGGGTTAAGGATATCATCTTTTGATTTTTTTTTTTGGTTCATTTTTTTCTCGTAAGTGGTAGGAATCAGAGTATCCTTTTCTAAATTTCTTTCTCCACTAGTCTCAGTCACTGACATAATATGGCCGAGAGGGCAAAGCTTAGACAACTCCTCAGGGACGAAGCGAGAGAGGAGGGATTGGAAGGAGAGGAAGCAAAAGCTTTTGTCAGAGACGAACTTGAGAGATATGATGCGGAGAGGAAAGCAGCCGAAGCTAGAGAACAGAAGAAGATTGAGGAAGAAATGGAAATTCGCAGGGCGAACGAACGAGAGAAGGAGAGACAGCATGAGGAAAGAGAGAAGGAGAGACAGCATGTGGAAAGAGAGAAGGAGAGACAGCATGAGAAGGAGAGAGAAGAGAGACAGCATGAGTTAGCTCTTAAAACTCTGGAATTCCAAAGTCGTGGTGCCGCCTCTACCTCCAGCAATGGAGAATCTTCTCCTCTTTCTTCCTTAACTGATCCTTCTAACACTCAATCTCTTCAACTCAACGCTATGTCTTTCACTCTTGAGTCTTTCCCTTGTCCTAATGAGAAGATTGACACTTGGCTAGAAAAATTTGAGAAAATTGCAACTCTGTACGGTTTAGAAAGGTCGCGTTGGAACATGAAGCTTTCTCAGGCGCTGAAAAGCAGTGCGTATGATGTTTACGCCAAACTGGAAAGCAGCCAACAAGACAACTATGATCTGTTGAAGAAAGCGCTACTGGAGCATTTTGAAATGAATGCGCTAAAGTTTTTGCAACTGTTTCGCAACAGCAGAAAAGAGAATTCTGAAACTTTTCAGCAGTTCTCGTCTCGGTTGAAGGGATATCTGACAAAGTGCCTAGAGCTCTCGCAGCTCCCCTCTACCTATGAAGGTCTTGAGGAATTTGTTTTAACGGAACAAATAAAGAACACTTTGTCTGCTGATACCCGGAGATTTCTCGCTGAGCAGGGGGCAGAAAAACTTGAAGACATTTTGGAAAAGTCTGAGCGTTATCACAATGCGCTGGCTGAACTACCGGCCACAAAGCGGAAACCGACAGAGGAGCATTTTCGAAAACATAACCTAGAGCAATCTTCTCAGGCTTCTAACCTAAATAACCACAGAGAAACTGGACCTCAAAACCCCCCTCCTGAAAAATCCAAGTTCTACAAGAACAAGTACCCCAACCACCCCAAACAGTCTGATCAACCCGACCGCCCTACATGGCAGCGCAGCCAGAAAGGACAAGGTGGCAAAGGGAAAACCCCTGAGCACGGGACTAAGGATCAGAACAAGCACACCGAGCCGAAGCGCATCGGATGCTTACAAACAACAGACTCGCAGGAAAGAATTATTGTCAGTGATTCTCAACCTGAGGGAGAGAGACCCTCTACGCGAGGTACGGTTGTTTTAAACGGGACTTCAACATATTGTTTGTTTGACACGGGGCTTTCTTTTGATTGCATTGTTGCCAGGCACCTGGTCAAACCCGGTCAAGAGACAGAAGAGACCGTTAAACTGTGTGGAGTTCTTAAGAGTGATGCACCTACAGCGCTTCCCATCGCATTGGTGGAGATACACTCTGACTTTGTCAGAGGCGTGATCAAAGCGGCTGTTATGGATGATCCCATCTACCCAGTCATACTTGGCTGCAGATATGTGTTTATTGGGAAACCGGAAGAGCCAATAGTGGCAACAGTGACCACAAGAGGGCAAGCCAAGAAGGAATGGGAGCCTGCGCCAAATTTGTTACCTATGGAACTTAAAGAGGCGCAACAAAAGGACCCTACTTTGGAACCCTGCTTTAGGAAACTGCCCATGGCCAAAGACCCTAGACAACACGGGGACATCTTTTCCAAGGATGGCGTGCTTTATCGGAGAACGGGCAAGCCTGAACAAGGTTCTAATCAGCTCCTAGTACCGAAAAAGTACAGAAGTCAAATCCTAGAAATGGGGCACTCTCTTCCCTTTAGCGGACATATGGGACAGAACGCCATACAGCAACGTATACAGACTCACTATTGGTGGCCAGGGATGAACACTGATATACTCAGATATGTGAAATCCTGTGCCCAGTGTCAACGGGTAGCACCCAAGCACTGGACCGCCCCAGTTCCCATGGGGCAAACGCCAATTGTGGGGACTCCATTCGAACGGGTTGCTGTCGACATTGTTGGACCCCTAGAAAGGACCAAACGAAGGCACAGGTTTATCCTGACCTTAGTCGACACATGCACTATGTGGGCCGAAGCTATACCGCTAACATGCACAGATTCGAAGCATGTCGCAGAAGCCCTAGTGCAGATTTTTACACGGTTGGGATTCCCTCAACAAGTTTTGACGGACAATGGATCCCAATTCCGTAGCCTGTTAATGGAGGAGATCTTTAAGATCTTGAGGGCCAAACACATCCACACCAGCCCGTACCATCCGGCCGGAAATGGGCTCGTGGAACGTTTCAATGGCAGCCTCACTACCATGCTACGCAAGCTGGCACAAGAAAAGCCGGAGGACTGGGACCTTTTCATTCCTGCAGCCCTATTCGCTTACAGGGAAGTTCCCCAGGCCTCTATGGGTTTCCCTCCAGCTACGCTTTTATTCGGCAGACCTATAAAGGGGCCGCTGGAAGCATTACTTCGGTCCCTGACAGACCAGAAGGCGGATGAGACAGTCGTCTCAGCCAGTAGATATGTATCGGAATTGAAGGAAAGGCTACAGCTAGGATGGGATCTAGCAACAGCAAACCTTAAGAAAGCTCGCGCAAAGCACGCTAGACGATACAATCAAGCAGCAAAGGAGAGAGAATTACAACCAGGAGATAAAGTTTTGCTGTTGCTGCCAACCGGAAGCAACAAGCTACGCATCGGGTGGCAAGGGCCGTTCACCGTCCTGAAAAAGATCTCGAGAACCAACTATCAGATCTCTATCAAAGGAAAGGAGAAGGTTTACCATGTGAATCTGTTAAAGAAATACTTGGAAAGACCGGTACCATCCAACGAACATCTCCTGGCGATCGCCATAGCTACAGAGGATGTGGAAGATGACGATAGTTGCATGGAATATCCATTGCAACAAACTGAATCTGTAGAAGATGTAAAATTTGGAGACACTCTCTCTGAAGCACAACAGACAGAAACGAAAGCTTTACTGAACCAGTACACAGCAGTGCTAACGGATGTACCTGGACGAACACATCTTGTAGAGTTCGAGATGAAACTTACAAATGAGACACCTGTTCGAACCAGAGTTTACCCTATTCCGTATGTGAAAGCTGATATGCTACGCGCAGAGATAGACAAGCTACGTAAAACAGGAATTATTAGTGAGTCCACGTCTCCCTATAGTGCGAGCGTAGTGCTGCTACAGAAGCCCAATAAGGAAGTTCGGCTGTGCATCGATTACCGGCTACTTAACACAGTAACGGAATTTCAGCCGGAACCACTCCAAAGCGCTTCTGAGCTGTTTAGCAAGCTAAGCAAGGCACGGATTTTCTCAAAGATTGACTTGAGTAAGGGCTACTATCAGATACCAGTCAAAGAGGAAACTAAGCCTTTGCTGGCTTTCAGCACCAGCGAAGGACACTATACGTTTAACGTGATGCCATTCGGTTTACACAACGCACCAGGAGTGTTCACAAGGATGATGAGAAAGCTGTTAGAGCCATTGCACAGTCCACATATCCACAATTTTATGGATGATATACTAATTGCAACGGACACCTACGAAGAACACATTGCTACGGTCGAGATGCTCCTCAGGAGACTACAGGAAACTGGACTCACAGCTAGACCTAGCAAATGTTTAATCGGCTTTGAAAAACTGGACTTCCTGGGGCACACCATTGCTCACGGTGCTATGTGGCCAGTTGCTAAAAACGTAGAGAAGATACGTGCAGCGAAGAGGCCAAGGACGAAGAAAGAAACACGATCGTTCCTATCGCTATGTGCTTACTACCAGAAATTCATCAAAAACTTCAACGGTTTAACAGCACCCCTTACGGACCTTACGAAAAAGGGGCGACCGGAGAAAGTTATGTGGGATCCTAAGTGCGAAGACGCTTACGCCACGCTCAAGAAACAGTTGTCTGAATATCCAATTCTGCGACTGCCTGATATTACCAAACCCTTCGTATTGCGCGTTGACGCATCGGGGCAAGGCACCGGGTCAACTCTGCTTCAGGCTGGCGACGACGATCCCAACCAGCTATTCCCAGTGGCATACGGCAGTCGTAAATTGAATAAGGCAGAGCAAAACTACTCCACAGTGGAAAGAGAATGTCTGGCATTAGTTCATGGCATAAGAAGGCACCATGAATACCTTTACGGAGTGTCATTCACGGTGCAGACTGACCATGCCCCACTGGCGTTTCTCGGGGCTAATAAGGAATTTAATGCGATAATAATGCGCTGGGCATTACTGCTAAGTGTATATTCCTTTAAAGTCGAATACATTCCAGGGAAACAAAACGTTGGGGCAGACTTCATGAGTAGGACTTGCACAGAGATGGAAGGGGGAGATGAGAGGGAAGAGGACAGACACCCTGAAGCTACGGATATAGGAAATTTATTTCCATAACGTAGACATGGAGTGCTTCCATATCTTAAGGGGGGACGTCCTGTCACATAGGGAGTTATGTTCTATAAATTGTCTACATTTTCCTCTGTCTTCCACTCGGGGCCTCTAATTTTTTCTGTCACTCTTTACCCTTTTTCATACTTATATTTTTTCGCATTCGTTAGTTTGCGAAATATATTTTCTTTTCCCATTCGAAATTTTACCGTCTTTCTTTCTCATACTGACTAGTAACCTCATTGCATCAGATGTCAGTCGCGCAGGTAGACAAGAATGTGCGAAAAATTCGTTTCGCTGGACATAGAGCAGACTTTATGTCTACATTTGCACCTGTCACGCGCGGGTTTTTCGGCTGAGCGCTCATGAAAGGCGTGATTACTGACATCTATACGACGCAGTTGTAGACGGTTGTCTGAGATTTGAAACTGACACGCGTACATCTCGGTCAGTAGGTGGCAGTTACGACACGCGTTAAGCTGACGTAAATGTTGAGAGTAGGGGAGATAATTTCGCTTGGCGAAATAAGTTAGGATCCTTTGTCTGATTTTAAGATATTGGCCCGAGTTTGAAACTTTAATTTCATTCTCGCTCCTAAATTCGCAGTAGACATGTTGTTCGAAACAGAATAGCTGTTAGCGAAGTTTCTCAGTTCGTTTCGGCAATTTGTCGAACTTCTAGACTTCCATAAATATTCAGCATATAATTCTTAAGTTGTGCGACTACCTGTAGTTCTGTGTGAGGTAATATATATTATATCTAGTATTTTGTGAAATGATAAAGTGTTAAGTCGCTTATTTCATATTTCATTAGTTAGATTTTGCGCAGAGTGCCAAATTTATATAGTCTGTATTATTTTCTAGTGATGTGTTTACAGTGGAAATACATAATAAATTATATCTTTAGCTTACTAAAACTAGTAGCTATAAGGAATTTAATTTAACGGCTAATACTCAGTCGAAACTGTTTTAATAACAAACTTATAAATGCTAGACGCGACATCAGTGAATAGTGACGGAATACGCACCATATTCCTAATTCCTGATGATCGATTTTATATAACTTACTTTACGGGAAGTTTAAATATAAGTCAAGCGGTCGGCTTGTTTTTTTAATGTAAGTTATAACGAG